>PVJD01002862.1:0-112444 GCA_004026545.1 Mormoops blainvillei
AGTGATGCATTCTAGTGTTTACGGCTCCACGTGCTAGAGCTAGGAGTGAGGGGTAGAAAACGGAGAGAACTCAGAAAAAGAAACAGCAGGTATACAAATGTATTTTAAGTAGATAAACCTTCACCCATGCAGAGAGGTTAAAAGTACAAAATGATACTTCCTGGTGGTTGGACCTCTTGGGAAAGTCTGGCTTATAAAATGCTATTAAATAACAAATTAGCATTGTAATGGATAAAATAATGACATATAACTTTAAATTGTTCCATCTTCTAATGAATTTAACTTACATACTAGAAAGGGGGCATAAACAACACAAGGTTTCAAGTGAAAATCAAATGAGAATACAAAACAATTATTATAACATAAAAGTAATGTTACGTGTCATGTAATTTGGAATTTTAATGTGTGAAAAGAGGACAGTCAGTGATCTAAAGCAAAAGATGAGAAATAAAGTTAATAACGTTACTGACAACCATTAAGAAAGTAACACTAAATTTAGTGTTTGGGGAAGGATGAGGTCTGTCCGGAAAAAGCCCAGCCATTGTGAATATAACAAGAACGGTTTATGCGACGTCGATGCAGCCCGGCAGCCAAGGGGAGAGGGTGGGAATGCACATGCGTAAACAATGGCCACTGCACTGTTCGAGTCAGTGGAAGTGGTAGATGCCTTTGAGTGAGCACGTGTACTGTGTGGCTGTCACATTCAAACTGACTACGTGAGTAGAGCAACGAATCTGCATCAAATTTTGCGTTAAGCCTGAACATTCCTCCATGGACTCTATTTGGATGATTCAGAAGGCTGCAGCTCTGGGCAACTGGTGACTGACATCCTCATCGCGACAATGTGCCTGTTCACATACTACATCTCATGCAGTTTTTTCGTGAAAAATCAAATCACCCAGGTGACTCAGCCCCGCTACAGCTCAGATTTGGTGCTTTTTCCAAAACTAAAATCACCTTTGAAAGGGAAAAGATTTCAGACCTTTGATGAGATTCAAGAAAATACAATGGGGCAGCTGATGGCATTTGGGAGAACAGTGTGAGGTCAAAAGGCGAGGTGTCATTGTCCTATGTACAATGTTTCTTGTGTCTTGTATCTTCTTCAATAAATGTCTCTATTTTTCATATTACACAGCTGGGTATTTTCTGGACACACTTCATATAATAGATGAGTTAGTGGCGAAAGAATTAATCCATATAAAGGTTATTAAATGAATTCTGACACACCCCGAATTATAGATAGTCCAAGAGCAGGACCGTAAAGATTTTAATTGACATCAGTTCACGCATCTTGGAGGGATGGGTCTGGTTCCATACGCAGGTTGATGCAGGCAGGGGTTGACATTTTCAGCATGGTACCTGCCCCAAACATACGTGTGCATGCTCTTAAGTACTTCATACCAGCCCAGAGGGATTTAGGGTGATTTCCTTCCTTCTAATAAAAAATTAAAATTAACAGTCTAAGTATGAAGGCACATTGACCATTAAACACTAGAAACAGGGCCTGTGTGGTCCCTCTTAGCCTTTGATAGATCCAGACCATATCTCTTGGTGTTGTCCCAAAGTCAGAGAAGGGCACAGGTGACAGAAAACTTTGTTACTTGTTACATGCTGACACTGCTTAGGATCTGGTGAGCTACCAGTGACCTCCCCAGAGGCTTGCAATGGAGACTAACAAATACCCAGTTATAAAATCCACCGGCAGACAAGGCAGCTAACTGTCCCAAGGATGGGGTCACTTAGTATTTTTCCTCTGTCTCAGATAGTAGAGCAGCCTCTTAGGATCCTGCTGGACTAACCATGGGTCATTTGTTCTCCGGCTCTGAAGAGTGGGACGCTCCAGTGGCAAACGCGCCAGGGCTCTGCCACCCTCAGGCATGCCGGCTGTGGTCTTTCCAACCTATGACTAGTGTCGATAAATGGCGGGGGGAGGGAAAGCATGGAGTCTAATAGGTTTTGTGGTAGCTATATCTGCACATGAATGGGCTCACACTTTTCAATCCTGAAAGACTACTTAAAGTGGAAATACTAAAATTATATACCATAAAACAGCTCAGTGACTATGGTAGATAATTTTACCATATAACTATGTAAAGTAGAAAATGTTATGTCAAAGGTCTAAGTTAACCCCCAACAACAAAGTGTGTTAGTTATTTAAATCCCATTTCATCTATGAAAGACGTCATAAGTTTCACAGGTGAATCTTACATTCATAGGCTGATTTTCTTGATCCCTCCAACTCCTTTCAATAACATAGGGTTTTCGAAAACTGTTCCTAGAAAAAAAAAACACTTTCCTGTCAGTCATTTAATTCTTTACATCTGACCTGCCATGCTCCAGAAGGAATTTCTGATGGCTCTTACAAAAACCTAACATTTCAGAGGTGAAAGGAACCTTGATGTCCACGGAGTCCAGCCTTCACCTGATGTGTGAACTCAGACTGTACAGTAATTTTAAGTGTGTGGGGACACCAAGAGAACGCCTCTTCTTCCTGGCTCATTTCCAGCTGAGAATAAACTCTAGACTCTTTTTACATTGACCCCACATCTATGCCCTCACCCATCTGACTCTGTCCCTGACTTCAGAAACCTTTCAAGGTAGAGATCTAAAATCTCCTTTCTATGATGACCCATTTAGTATTTAAAATAGAGTAATCAATAAGAATGGTCGAAGAATGCTATATCCATAGAATATTTAAAGTCCTTAAAATTATTTTTAAACAATATATGTAATAACAGAAAAATGTTCATGAAAGGCTATTCAATATAAAAAAACCAAGATACGCATTGATATAGGAAATGGGATCACAAGTGTGTGTGTTGTGTGTGTAAGAGGGTGGGGATGGGGGGAGGAAGGGAGGGAGAAAGCACGAACAAGAGAGCTAAGGGTGTGTAAAGGCTGGGAGAATAAATGACCACGTGAGGAGGGCTACTGATGGTGCCATCAGGGGTCACTCTGAAAATATTTCTTTGTGTTTTCCAATATGAACTTGGAATTCAAGCCTTCATAATTATTGTGCGCCTCTCTGTTCTCCCGCCCACTCCACAGCTTTCACATACGCTTTCGTCAGACACCAGGGACTCCCCGTCTGGCTTGATTCTGCGTGCGTCCCCCTCTGCACTGAACACACTCCAGTCTGTGCACGTGCCTCTTCCAGGAGCTGCAAACAGCTGGACACAGTGTCCCAGGTGTGGTGGTGCGACCAGCTGAGGTAAAGGAGATAAGGTCTCCCTTGACCCGGATGGGGTCTTTCTATCCATGTGTCTAAAATCATTTTCCTTCTGGTGACATGTCATCTGAAATCTCATGTTTACCTCTGAATCAACATTTTAAAAAATTGTTAACAGCATTTTGGTCAGTCTTTGTTCTCAGTGTGAGTCATCCAAAAATGGCTGACTGGGATATTTGTTTATATCATTTGTTTTGATCTAATATATATTATAAAACAAAAGGAGAATTATTAATTTTCCAAAGGTTGGTTACTTGATACTACAGGTTAAATTTCCATCCCCAAAATATATTGATAAGATATGTTGATAAGATCTGTGGAGGTCTTAACCCCGGAACCCTATTTGGAGTATGACCTTCTTATTTAGAAATTGGGTCCTTGCAGCTGTGATACAGTCATGAGGTCACAGTGACTGGTATCCTTATAACAAGAATGAACTTTAGATGCAGAGATACAGAGAGAAGACCATGTGAAGAGAGACACAGGGGGACACTGTGACTCGGAGGCAAAGACTGGAGTGATGCATCTGTTAGTCAAAGAGCACCAAGGACTGGGACCATCAGAAGCTAGAAAGAGGCAAGGAGGGATCCTCCCTAGAGCCTTGGAAGAAAGCACAGTTCTGCTGATTCCTGATCTCAGGCTTCTACACTCCAGAGCTCTGAGACAATACATTTCCTTTAAGTTACCCAAGTTGGTGGTAATTTTTAATGGCAGCTCTAGAAAACTAATCCATTAGGAAAAGTACCATGATATATTTTCTTATAATCAACATTTGCTTAAATTATTAACAAAACCTTTACTTTAGAAAATACTTTTGAAGAAAAATATTTTAATTGTGATTAATTTGAGGGCTTAATGGTATCTCATCAATGTCCACTTCACAACTAATTTCCTAACAACAGAATAAAACTGGATTTAACAAAATAACATTTAGCTCTGGCTGGCATGGCTAAGTGGATTGAGTGCCGGCCTGCAAACCGAAGGGTTGGTGGTTCGATTCCCAGTCAGGGCACATGTCCGAGTTGCCGGTCAGGTCACCAGTGGCGGGGAGTGGGGGTAGTGCACATGAGAGGCAACCACACATTGGTATTGCCTCTCGAAAAATAAATAAAATAAAAAAAAAATTTAAAGTTGTCAACATGTATTGAATGCTTTCAATGTGCCAAGCATTATGCTAAAACCTTTATATACATGCTACATATGTATATGTACACACACATATATAGTCTTATACTTCACACACATATGTTTATATATGTTTTCTACACAAACATACAAATTTAATATTCTTATATAGGGGACAGCAAATTTCTGTTAAGGGACAGAAAATAAACACTGTAGCCTTTGCTGGCCACACAGGCTCTGTTGTAGCTACTTAACTCTGCAGCTATAGCTCAAAAGCAGCACAGATGAAAAGTAAAAATGGGTGTGGCTATGTTCTAATGAAACTTCATTTACAAAAATAAGTGGTGGGCTGGAACTGGCCCTGGGCTATAGTTTGCTAACCCCTGTTATAATCCTTTGAGAAAAATCATGTTTTCACTGATTGACGAGTGAGGGACATGAGGCTGGAAGTTAAAAATTTTGTTAAAAAACTGCCTCTGCAAACAAAATGTAATGACACGTTAGAAGCAAAACAAAAACGGGCTAAATTTCATTAAGTCCGAAGAGGAATTTCTATTAAGTGTTGTGAAGCACATATAGATATACTGGAAAAGATTTAGGAAATTCCAATTAAAATTCAGAGCTACTGATTGTTAGTGTTTGAAATAATCTATATATAAGACTATAGCAATAATGTAAATAGAGACACAATAGAAATTTAAAGGAATTGGTAAAAGTGAAACATTTTTGTTGGTTTTCCAGTTGAAAAAAGCAATAAAAGTTCTCCTAAAACACAGGAGAGTAAGTTGTGATGTCCCACAAACAAGCCCTCTCCTTTTCCCAAACTGTCACACCCTCTGTAAAGGACCTCTCTACAACAATCCTTTTAATACCTAGGGCTTTGCTGGACCAGTATTTCTCTGAACTCTCTAGTGCTATTCAATTGAGCATCAAGCCATTTTGCTCAGATGACAAGTGAACATTAAATTTTCTGCAATTAGTTGATAAATCACTCATCATTCCAATATGTACTCTCTCTGTTTTTTTAAAAAGGTAGCTCTTACATAGCTGGTTCAGGTGATGATCAATGAACACAGGAAATCCACCTACTGATAGGTTTTCAAACTCTTTAGTTGAAAGAATTAAATAACTTTTTTTTCACGTAACCACAGCATGATAATGGTATTTCTCAGATCCTCTGAATTGACAGCTTTGGAACAAAAGGCATATGACTACCATTTGAGCTTTTTAAAATTCTAAGTGAAAAGAATTTATTTCCCGGGATACAGCTTTAGTTGAGCATGGCAAAATCACTTCGGGATGATGGAGCCTCACCTCATTTTCATAATTATCATAAATGCACACAAAAGTGTAAAGAATAAATAATTAACTCCCCAAATATAGTTGGGATAGGACATAAAGCTGCACAGTGTCACCACATTTAACTCTCTGCTGTAGTGAATGCGACAGACAAATAGAGTTAAATGGGTTAATTGGTCACCAGTGGCTATTTTAATTGTAGTATTGAAAAGCAGAAAAATGCTGGAAGAATTCCCATCACAGGGTTATCCGGGCTGTCGTGGGGGTGTTTCCCTGGGACAGTAGCATCTCTAAAACATCGTGTAACTGATTACCTTTCTCCCTCTCCTTTACCTTTCATAATTAGCTGCACACTATTAACTTAATGCACATTTATCTACAACAATTTAATTCAGAGTGCAAAGAATCTTTCTAGTCTATAATTACACTGCAGCTTAATTAGCATAATTTCCACTGCACATATTTTAATAAAGAAGCTGCCATTATGGGTTGGCTTACAATGTGGAACTCTTCCAGGGAGCATCATAAGTAGAGACGAATGCCTCCTACTCCTGAATCGTCACAAATGCACAGAGATGGTCGGAAGCCTACTTGCAGTGAATGACAACTGTTGGGAGGGCACGCCTCTCAAGGGACTTGATGGAGTCCTCCAAGCCAGCACCATCCACTGAGGGCGCGAGCAGCACAGGGCTCTCTCTCCGCAATTACCCAGGGCCGGGTGATGAGCAATTTGCCGATTGTGCTATGTGGGCTGGGGTTTGACTTCATGGGTCTATAACTGTCTAGTCTGAGGTGTGAAAACATCTCTACAGTTTATTTTGGATCTGTATCACCAGGGGATGGCTGTTTGAGTGTCTCAACTAGATGTCATCAAGTTATTAACTGGGACGCAGATAAATGCGACCTTTAAGAGATTTTTATTAACTTGAAAGAGCCTAAGCATCTAGGTCCCCGTTCCAAAGTTCCCTCTCACAAGACCAATTAACAAGAAGAGGGAGCCATCTTACTTGCCTGGCACTGAAAACCTACAGTGTGATTTCATGGGACTGCACCCATTTTGCAATTATTGCAAATTTGTCCTAATGATAATATAATTGTATGATTTAAAGGAAAAACTTCAGTTCTAGTAGCTCATTCTATTTTACATGAACAATTTAATTATTAAAATGACTTCACCAAAAGGTATTTGCCAATGTTTTTGGTGTTGACATTTTCACCAAGCACCTTCTGCTTTCTCTGAGTTCACAATGTTGAAAAAGTGGTGGCAGTTTCATACAAGGGACAAGAAGATGGGGCTTGAGGGGACTGAACAAATGTTGCTCTTATGCAGAAAAAACTTAAGTAAGAAAACTATAAAGGAAGCCGATGGATCAAACCATAATGGTGAAACCCAAGAAAGCACTGCTTCTAATGAAAAGTGCCCATGGCAGAAGGTGTGATTCAGGGACCATGCATGAAGCGGGGGTTTTCAGACATGTCTGACGTCAGCATCCTTTCTGGGAAATCCAGGTCGTTCAATGAGACACAGAGTACGTGCTTGTTCTATCTTGAATATTTCCACATTTCTTTTCCAGGTGTACATTAGAAACGCAGTGCATATTAAAAAAAAAAATCATGAGTGAGCTTAAAGAGTCATTTCAGTAATATACCTATTCACTTTCTCAATCACCAAAAGTCCAACTGAAAAACAACACAGTAAATGCATGTAAAGCATCATCCCACTGTTTACATTAAATGGAATCAAAGTTATATATGGAAGGCTCATTTATGTCACTGCAATCTATATTTTTTCATAATCACTTTTCAACCATTTATAGCTCATGTGTCTGTGAATAGTCACTTAAATTTATATTCATTTCAATGTTTCTTTTCTTTTGAAATAGGATATCCCTAACGGTGAGCAATGTGCATTCATAAAAAAGGTATGTTGTGTCCATACCTCATATTCAACTGGACCAGAGCACATATTTAACGTGTAGTTCTGTGATAGAGCTGCATGAACTGACATGGAGTTACATGTTTCCAACAAAGAAGCCAGGGCTCTGGTCTCAACAGAGACTACAGTGTACACGAAGTTCACAATATACGTTTGGCATAAATGTAAATACTTACAAAAAAGGTGCCTCTTTTTGCAAATGCTGCCAGAGTTCCTCTCTAGACTTGCACTTTGGAACCCTGCAGAATGATTTTTACAGGAGTAAGCCCTCCCCCTCAGAAAAGCAGGACATCATCAATATTCACATTCACATTACGTAAACTAAAAGGCAGAAACGTTAGAAAGTTAAATGTCTATCTATAAACTGCAGGATAAAAATATTACACAATACTAGGATTAAAAGTGGTCAAACATGGAACCTTGAATTGCATGATATGTTAACTTTGAGAATATTAATCACATAACAATTATTTTCCAAAAACTTCCATATTTATAAACCATTGACATTCACAAACATTATAATTCACCACCTATGAATTCCAAGATGTAAGCAAAATCATCATGATCATCTTACATGAAATTTCTATCCAAACCCTAAATTTCAATTTCATTTTACACTATTGCTGGAATTAACTAGAATTTGTTCCTTCTAGAACTTTCCCAAGGAGGGACTGCTTTTATTTTTATTTTGCTCACAAACAAGAAGTGCATAATTTTCTCTACATTATTTCTAAAGTTCTAACAGGCAACTCCTAATTTATATACCCAGAGACCCACACCTTAAGTAAGGCATTCATGTGCAGTTCATATGCATTGGTCAGTAATGACTGGTGAAGTACCATGCATAGCGACTATGTCAGGTACATTGTATTTCTATAAGCCTATTCTTTGTATACATTCAAAGCAAAACAATATTGTAGGAAAAAAAATCCAGCCACTGTTATATTTGGACTGTGAGAATTCTCACGCTTCTGCAGTGTCAGATTTCTAGATGGATTGGTTTTTTTCAACAGGGAGACAATACATTATGTAATGTTCATAAAAAATACAGGATCTCTGCTTCGACACATGGTGCCATTAGAAGCCATATCAGAGAGGATCAAGCTCTTCCCTCCCATTATACTTAGGGAAACAAGCTCTTTGGCTTCAGAATCAGAATGCCATCTGCCACCCTCCTCCTCCCTCCTAAACAGGTTTCTCTCCCATCCCCCTTTCACACTGGCACAGCACAATCAGCTGCCAGGGGTCACTGCCCCAGGGCCCAGTGTTCAACGTTATATTTCTGCACTACATCTCTTAATTCTTTGGTTGGCATGATTGGATTATTGTAATCCAATCCTTAGCCTTATTATTACAAAAAAAGCTTAAAATAGCAGGTAAGACAGCTACAATAACCAGCAGATAGAAAAAGCTAACCAAATAATAGTTTGTATAAATGCCATGTGGAACCAAACATTAAAATATTTATTTAAATTCAATTGCATTTTGCATTTCTAGGAAATAATATTCTAATTATTATGTATTGGCACTTGGCAATAAAATCCAAAATACGTAGGAGAATAAAATGATCATGCTAATCATTGCTGTCACTATGACTTTAGCACTATTTTTCAAAAATTTTTAGCAATGAGCCACAATCTGAAATATTTACACTACAACTCAGCTCATACACACCAACACACACACACATAAATGTATGCAAAATGGAGTAGAGAAAAAAAAGGATCCTTACTAAGGTAGGCGTATTTTTGATAGGTTCTTTTCTGCTGTATTATAGTCTGCTCCATTCCATTAAATTATTTTCAAAATGCTGTCCATGACCAATAAAAGTATTTCACTACCCACTAAGGGGTCACAACCAGTAGTTTATGTATCCACAAGTGTGTGTGTGTGTGTGTGTGTGTGTGTGTGTCTGTGTATGTATATGCATATATTACTATGTGACAGCTAGATAATCATGCATGCCCACTTGTCACAGAGACAGTATCGCATATAAAATATTCATTGTTTGACAATTTGGGTAATACTTAGCTTTAAAGGCTAAAATTAGAGTGAGGCAATTTGTGATTTTAATGTTATTTAAAGTCCTGGCTTACTCAGCACTTTCGTCCTTCCATTCCTCCACACATAGATGTGAAAGATGTTCCAGAGACACGTGAAGATGATAAGAGTAACGGTGATATTGACAGTATTGCCCCCTTCCATTGAGACACTAATCTCAATTCTCTGATGGCCCCAATGGTGTTATGACATAGCTTCTATTCGGATGAAGAGGGAACACTGGGCTTAGATGATCCACGGGGACTGATCATGTTGGCCTTTTGAGTACCTCATGTCATCTGCAAATTCGGCTCCTATGACCAGGTGTGTCCCTACCAAGGGCTGGCTGAATGAGAACTGAATGGGCGGTTGAAATAAAAAGACAGAAAAAAGACTTCACTCTGAGATACAAACCATCTCACTTAACATAAAGAGAAACAACTCTGACTAGAAAGGAAACAAACTGTGTAAAATACTATGCTGAAGTTGTTTGCAGCACGTAAACTAAAATACTGTAAAAATATTTTTCTCTGTATCTATAATTTCCATTTTCTAATAAAGACATGCAGCTATGATTTTTAAAATACCAATTCCTGACAAACAGAGAATGAATTTAGATTATTTTGCACTCAAATTTGTGGATTAATTTAGAAAACAATTACAGCAATGTGAGAACATTTTCCTGATGAAATTATGTCATTTATGTGATCACTCACCATCTACTGTGGAAAACACCACTCTACCCACTCAAATTATTTTATACTCATCAATTATGACATGATTTATTAGCATCAAATAGCTGGAGATGTTTATAATACTGTACCTCTGTCAACATCTAGGGGACTTTTATGAAATTTGTTACTTTGGAAAAGGCAAGTACTGTTCTTCTCAGTGTTTTGCATGTATTTTACATCAAGACCCATAATAAAAATAGATCTTAGACTTACACAGGCACATATATACACACAAGTCTGACACCCCTTTTTAAAAATCACTAAAATTGAACTTTCCATACTATGGGAAATGTAATCTATTCTATTGTATTCTACTCAATTTTTTAAATGCTGGTCAAAACCCTCTACATGATTTTACTACTCATTCATGGGTAGCCTCCAGTTAGAAAAGAAAAATTGTACTAATCCAACCAGGCCACAGACTCCTGGATTCTATCTGGGAGATAGAGTACATCGATCTTATAAAAATATTACAGAAATTAATTTTAATTACTTAGACTCAAAGGGCTACCTCACTAAAACATATTTGGGGAAGTATCTACTTTCATATTTCAGAGATGAATACTAGCATTATACCCATAAACACATAAAGTCCATACTATGTTAGAGCAGGGTCAGTCCCTGGGCCAAACCTGGGCCCTCTTCTGTTTTTGAATGGCCCATGAGCTAAAACCTGGTTTTACTGATGAATATTTACAATAGATTTGATGCTAACAAACACTAACATTGAATCCCAGTTGGGCAAAATGTTATCTCCCCTAAATAACTCCATTCTTATTGATAGGCCTGTATTACAAAACACTATGAACATTTTATTATATTTTGGATTTCATTAATAGTAATTTTGTGGAAATTTGTCTCCTCTCCTGTTATATAAGCTCTGATGTATTCTCGGTTTGCCTCTTGGTTCACCAAGACTAAAACACTGTCTGACCCTTTATAGAAAGTCTGCTGATCCAAGCATTAATTAGTGTCATCTTTAAATTGTTATCATATTAACGTAGACACCTGTCAACTCTGACAGTGATCTGGCTGCAACTTTAACCAGTCTCTGGTGCCCAGGTGGGCACACAGGTGATACCTGCACCAGGTGTATGACAAACTGCATGTAGGAGCCCCGTTCTGTGCTCCAGTTGTAAAATTGTCCCCTAGGTTCCAGTGAATGCTATTTCTCTGAGGAGTCTCTCTCTTTAGCCAAAGAAACTCAGATGCCTTTGTTAAAAATAGCTTTGCTTTTGCTTTATTAAGAGCCCTGAGCTCAACCGAAAATTGGGCTTTTGGTTCAATGAAATTGCTTTTCACTTAATTCCCACGATGTCACGGAAAGGTGCACAGAGCTGCAGTGGGAGACATTCTACTTAATAAGCATCTCAGTAAAATGAGTAGTTCCTGTCTCTTTGCAACAGCAATTGCATTCTGAATAACTGCCACTTATGGACCCAGATAAATGGTATTATTGAGCAACCTCATGCTTATTACATTTAAGAAATCCTAATTTGTTTGGGGGTTGACATGAAGCGGCATGGTATAGCTCCCTCTGTGTATATTTTCCAATAGAAAAAATATTCTTTTACTCTATTCTAATGCATACTAAGTTTCCTTAAAAAGATGTTTTGCTCTATTGGGTATTAAGATTTTAAAATTTAGCACTGGAAAAATACAATTTGAATGAATACATAGGTTTTCTGGGGAGTGATTATGGTTTCTGCTTTTAATTTTTTCCAGGGTTTACACCTTGCCTGCTCCTGCTTCATTCTCTCCCTCTCTTTCCCTGCCATAAAAATACGTCCTTTTGAACCCATTTAACGAAAAACCTTAAACAACAACTCCCATCATTATTCATTACTCATTCTCACATTAACTAGGGTATGAGCCAAGGTATATTTTACTGGTATAATCACGGATGGTGCTACTTATCCTATAGGCAATATTCTACAATTTGATGAAAATCTTAATTTTCACATGCTATATATTAATCAAAACCTTGTTCTGAAGACCTTTGGGTTTATGTACACATGGCAGTTTGTGCCCTTGTTAAATTTTTGTTGATTATATGTCTGTTTTACCAATAACTAGGAGTATTTTCTTATGAAACTAATAAGTTCTCATTTCACAGTGAGATTCATCAGTATAAATGCTTGACAAGCCCAAGGTAGGAAAACGAATGTTCAGTATCAAATTAAAAACACAGTTTGGAGAGTAATTAGAAAACAAACATGCAGAAACAAATAAAACGACTTCCACAAAAAGCTAGCTGACAAAAAGCGGCAATAGCAAAACATGTTACAAAGTTCCCTGGAATGAGATTTAGTCAAGGTTTATTTAATGTGGTTTGCCACATCGATTAAATTAAATATAATCTATCTGGATATAATTTATAAACTCAAATAATCAAGTGTAATAATTCATGATTATCTTCTCCTTGTGTAATATGTTATGGCTTATTTTTGCTCTTAAGCTTCTGATGAAAATGATGGTTTCCATCCATGCAAAGGTTTTTTGTTGAACAAATAGTTGTTTTTTCAAGACAAAGAATGAGGCAGGTTTAAAACTACAGATACAAGAAAGCTCTAAAAAAACACTATATATGTCTTTGTTATCAGCTACTGCACACTTTAAAAATCTCTCAAATCTCTCAAACCCAGTATATTTTGGGCTTAATAGACATTTCGTCCTTTAAGGTGTTTCACCACCTCTAACAATCTCATTACGGTGTAGGGTTGGTGGAGGGCCAATGAGCAGGTACAGGGTGAGAACAGGTGTCCTCAACAGGGCTCCTAAGTGCCAGGTACCATTCCAAGTGCTTCAGGTGTAAGTCACTCAGTTTAATCCTCAAACAACCCTATGAGGTAGGTGCTAACGTCATTCCCACTTTACAGATGGGAGAGTGAGGCACGAAGACAGGAGTAAGTGACTCAAGGTCTCATAGCTAGCAGCTATTCAAACTCTGGCATCTTATGCCAGAGCTGGTGTTCTTGACCCCATCAGCACTGTCTCTTGACCCACTGCTGGAGAGTGGTGAGGTCAGAACAGGAACCCGGCCCTCTGAGCCTTGCTCCGACCATCTTTACATTCCAGCCATTGGGAGAGCTCACTGAGGCAGGACAGAACTGATGCACCAAGGTCAAATCCTGCCTCTGTTGGTTCCTAGCTGTGTGGTGGGCCCTTTTACGAATGCCTCCTGCATCTCAGTAGCTTCAGCTATAAGGTAGGTGAGAACCGGTCCATCTCTTGGGGTTGCTCTGGTGATAAAAGAGATTCCATTGACTATATTTTAAACCAAGCAGATGCTCAATAAACATCATTTCCCTTCCTTATACCACACATCTTCAACTCTTCTCTGTTCCCTGCTTATTCATAAGCTCCTACAGCTTTATATTCAAGAGAAACAATCATTTGAAACAACTACAACTGGCAAGAATTAAATTAATTGGGATTCTACTTTGTGCCAAACTGTGGGGAATGCACTGAACTTAATATATTTCTTTAGACGACATTTTACTAATTGTGTTTTCTAATCCATTTAATGGCAACAAGAGAAACACACAATTTATAGATGGCTGGGTATATGGTTTTAATTCCTAAATCATCTGTTACTTGCCTATGCTCTAGAAAATACAATTAAAGAATGGTCTTAGTGGTTTCTTTGAAACTCAAACCTACTGTATGTAGTTAAATTATTCTAAGTGGTATGACTTTTCAGAAAACAGAATAATGGAGAATACAAGAACCACACACACAAATAAATCTCATCTCAAATTAAAAACTTACGTATAGTAGACTGTAAAATGGTCCCTAGAAAGGTGTGTTCAAACATGAACCTCAAGTACCTGTGAATATGACTTAATTTGAAATAGCGTCTTTGCAGACTCAATTAAATTAAGAATCACAAGACAAAGTCATCCTGGATGATCCTGGGTGACCCTCAATCCAATGACTTGTGTTCTTATAAGGGAAATGCGAGGAAGATTTAAGACATAAAGATACCATGTGAAGAGGTAGGCAGAGAGTGAATTGATGCAGCCACAGGCCAAGGAACACCTGGACCCACCAGAAGCTACAAAACACAGGAAGCATCCTCCCCTAGAATCTTCGGAGGGAGTATGGCCCTGTAGACACCTTGATTTGATATTTCTGGCCTTTAGAAGAATGTGAGAGAATAAAATTCTGTTGCCTTAAGCCAGGGATTCTATAGTAATTTGTTATGGTGGCCCCAGGAAACTAATACACTATGGCTTTGAAGAGGAAAATCAAAATATGGAATAAAATACTCTTTGATATATAGAGCAACTTGAAAGTGCTCCCCTGTCTTTACGCCCTTCCTGGAGCACCATGAAAAAGCATTTTAAAAACAATTCTATGAGCATAATCTAAGCATACAATGCCATAGGAATTTTTGTTCTATAACATTAGGAAAACATAGCATTTAAAATTATCATTTTTATTAAGAACACCAGAAATACCTGCTTTTCCCCCCTCATTTTATAATTTCCTTGGTTAAGAAAGAGTAAACAATTCACTTAGAAAAGAAGCCATTTTGAACTCATTTTGTTAACGGAAGGAAAAAAAAAACCCAAAAACGAAAGAGCAGTAGAACAGCTTTAGTTCCAGAAATGGCACGGGCCACTTCCCAATGGCTGCTTTGGCCACGATGTGGCTGCCCTGGTCCCACCTGCTTCCATGCTGTCTACCTGGGGGACGGTAGCTCCAACTACACCCTCCTCCCAGACACCTCGCCAGACTCCCCCCGCTCCCAGCAGACTCCCACATCAGTAGCTGGGCTGCGAAGCCTCCCGCCCCCACTTCTCTGTGTCTCACCCTGCTTGCCTCTTTTCTTACCAACCTCACTTCCACTCCAACGCCTTCTGTCCTGCTCCAGCGCCTTCTTAAAAAGGCCTCACATCCCTCAACGGTCCTTTCAACCACCATGTGCTCCTCACTTCTCATGGGCTCCGTGCCCTTTGTACTACACCCCCTGGAGAGCTGCACCCCTGGTCACAGGGGACATGTAAATTCACCGTCTCTTCCTTGTCCTCATTCTACTCAGGCTCCTTGCCACACTGGTGAGCTTTGCCCTCTCTTAAATATCTGCCCTTGAACTATCTTTGTCACCCTCCCGCCTCTGATTGCCCTAAGCTTTCTTCACAGGCCATTTCCTTTCCTTTAGCTCATTTACTCAACAATTATGCACGGAGCACCTATTCTGTGGCAGGCAGGAGAACAAATAAAGAAAAAGTCCTTCCTCCGTGGAGCTTACATTCTATGATGGGGGCGAGTGGGAAGGAAGACATGAAAGTACATCCCCTAAAGAGAATGAGCAGGGAAACGAAATGGGAAAAGGGATGCCGTAAAAGCTAGGACCCAGGGGTGACTTTGATAAGAAGGTGACATTTGAGAAAGGTAGTGGCTGCTGTCATGAGAGGAGACAGGAAGGAGGCACGGACTGAAGTAGGGAGGCCAGTTAGGAAGCCTGAGATACACATGCAGGAGTCATGTGATTCAGGTGGTAATTAAAGCCTTGAGTCTGGAAGAGCGCACCAGGGAGATGGGTGCAGACAGGCAGAGATGAGGCTCAAGAATGAGCCTGGGTCACCCCTACATGGATCAGCCTACCTTTCTGATACACTATTTTCATGTTGCTTCTGGGCCCCGCCCTCTCCTGGTTGCTGTCTCCAACACAGCCCCTTTCTCTGTGTCCTTTGCTGTTCTCTCTCATAGCTTGACTTCTGATGGTGGCCCCGGGGCTCATCGTGGGCCTGTCCTCCTGTTTACCTCCGCCCACTCTCACAGAGCTCCCATATCATCTCATGGCTTCAATCAGATTTGGGTGCGGACTAAAGTGACCCTTGTGACGATGGAATGGGGTGATGTAAATAATTACAGTGCGGAAAAGGGCATGCAGTGGGTTTTCTTGGGCATATGGGAATGTATGGTTGCTTGATTCCAGTGTACAAATGCCTCCCAGTTTTATACTGCCAGTCCAGAACTCGCCCCTGCCTTCCAGATTTGGCTACCTGTGCCTGTGACTCTCGCCTCAGATGCCTAGGTGACCTTTCAGACTTACCATGAGCAAGCTGTGACTGTGACATCACCACCAGAACTATTCCTCTCACTGTCCTTGGCATCTCAAGAAGTGACAATTCCAATTATGCAGTGGACTGGCTCTAGAGCTTATACTGAGATGTCAACAAAGTCTATATCCGCCTCCTTCAAAATATATCTTTAACCTGACCACTCCTCACTTCCAGCCCTATTCCACAGCCGGCAAGCCACTGCCATCTCTATCCTAGATTACTATGACAGCCTCCTCTCTAGTTTCCCTGCTTTGAATCCTGTCCCCTGAGTTTACTTTCATAAAAGCTGCCAGAAGAATTCATCTCAGAGCTAAGTAAGATCCTGCTACTCCCATGCTTAACCCCTTTGAAGCCTCCTTGTCCCCCTCAGAGGAAGAATCAATTTAAAAGCCTGATGTCTCCAATTATGTAATTTATTTCTGCTCCCCCCACTCATTTCCACAAACAGCATTTATTGTGAATTTCGGAATACTTAAAATGCAGCAATATCTTACTGCAAATAGAAAGGGACACAGGCCCGCAGGTATTAATAATGATGTACTACGAGCAGACCAGGTATCAATGCAATGGAATAACAGATGTCTTAGTGTACTCAGGCTGCCACAGCAAAGTACCATGGATTTGCTGACTTAAACAACAGTCATAATCTGTTACAATTCTGGAGGCTGGGAGATAAGTCCCAAATCAGTGAGCCAGCATGAATGGGTTCTGGTGAGAGCTCTGGTCCTGGCTTGCAGACAGCCACCTTCTTGCTGTGTCCTCACAGGTGAGAGGAGAGTGCTCTGCTGTCCCTTCCTCTAGTAAGGACACCTGTTTCAGCAGACTGAGGCTCCGCCCTTATGGTCTCACTTAACCTAATCGCTTCTTTAAAGGTTCTGTCTCCAAATACAGTCACACGGGGGTTTAGCACTTCAGCATATGAATTCTGGCGGACAGTGGGTTCAGTCTTAGTGACAGATTAAATTGTTTATCTGCGCCGTCTCTTTCTTACACACTGTTGCAATCATGGAATGCTTTCAGTTGTGTCCCTTGGGTTTCTTCCTTTCCTCAGTTCCTACTCCCCTCCCCCGAGTTTCATCCTGCTCCAGCCCCAAACAGTCTATTAACCTGCTCAGTGTCTTCCTCCTGCAGACCCCCATCAACTGTGTCTCAGTTTCCTGGACACAATAATGGGCAAAGAGACGTGGATGGTGGTGGGGAAAGGCTCACTTGTGACCAAGGTGGGAGCAGGTGCAACATCTTAGCATTGCCCATGAGCGGTGGCAAAAAAACAAAAAAGAAGAAGTAAAACAAATCAGTATTTATCTTCTTTGAAATAGTATGTAACATGTTTACAACATGAGAAATCCTCAAAATAAATCAGAATTAATGACTATGTAGCTAGATGACGGCAAAAAAATATTGTATCAAACATTTCATCTTTTTGACTTTTTAATAGCAGCTCTTTGCTCCTGGAGGAAATGTTTTCTTCACCTTTCAGGAATAATTATACAAGCCCAGTAAATTCCACAGGAGATAAGTTCAGTGAGCGAAAGGAAAGGTTATGTATGTTTAGATTGCTGACTAAAAGGGGTTTGGGTAAGCCATGTTTCAGAAGTTCATGAAATCTATCAGCTTTTATAAAAGGCACCTTTAACTGACTGATATTGTTATCCCATGAGAGGTGTTAGTGATGCTGAAATCAGACGATCACAGGAAACAGTGTTTCATGGAGCAAAAGGGAATGAAAGACAAGAGCGAAAATCTGAAGGATTGTACAGAGTGATGTCGATGCGTGGAGGCTGAATCTGCTTTCCTACTGTGTGTTAGTCTTGTGCAAGTGCTGCCAAAATGCCACAGACCGAGTGGTTTAAACAACAGCTCATTGTTTCCTCACAGTTCTGGGGTCTGGAAGCCCGAGATCAAGGTGTCGACAGTTTTGGCTCCTTCTGAGACCTTTCTCCTTGGCTTGCAGGTGGTCTGTCACCTTCTCACTGTGTCCTCACATGGACTTTCTTCTGTGCACGAGAATCCCTGGTGTGTCTTTTATGTTCAAATTTCTTCTTCTTATAAGGACAATGATCATATTGGATTAGGGCCCATCCTTATGACCTTATTTAAACTTAATCGCCCCTTTAAAGCTCCTATGTCCAGATACAGTCGCATGCTGAGGTACTAGGTATTAAGGTTCCAAATCATGAATTTTGGGGTGACACATTTCAGCCCACAATATGGTTCCTAACATATTTCTCCCAAATTCAGTCGCTTGAAACAGCAACCATTGATTTCGCTCACAAATCTATGTAATCTGGGTAGAGCTCAGCCGAGAACACTCACGTCTGACCCACGCATGGGAAGGCGGCACTGGGGCTGGAGAATGCTTGCTCCAGGGGTGCATAACCATGGCTGGCCAGCTGGTGTGACTGGCTGTCAACTGAGCACTCAGTGTGGGTGGGAGGGTTATAGGACAGGGAGCTCGAAATGAGGCAATTTATGCCTCCCGCCCATGTTTCTCTCCTTTCTACCCCAGCACCCAGGAGAGTAACTGGCATGAAGCAGATGCTACACATACTGCAAATTTTTTTGTTTTTATATTTAATAAACATTTTTTAGAGCAGTTTTAGGTTCATAGCAAAATTGAGAGGGAGGCTCAGAGACCCTCCTATACCCACTGGCTCCACATATGCACAGTCTCCCCCATTACCACTATCTCCCATTAGAGTGGGACACTTGTTACAACTGGTGAATCTACACTAACACATCGCTGTCACCCAGTCACAGTTTACAGCAGGGTTCACACTTGGTGTTGTACCTTCCATGGGTTCGCATAAATGTACAGTGGCAGGTCTCCATTATCATGGTGTCATACAAGGCATTTTCACTGCACTAAAAGTACTGGTTTTTAAATCCCCAAAGAAGGTACTTACTAGGAACATTCAAGAGTTGAGTGCTGATATACTCTCCCTTCTAGGAAGGAATATCTGATTTTAGGGGTAGTACGATACAGGGGATCACGTGTGCTTTCAAAAAGTAGTCTTTTAAAAGCAGCTTTGAAAAGTGGCTCTTACACAGTCCCAGCCCTGTCAGGATGAACGCTGTGGGCTTGGCCCTCCGGGAACCAGCAGCCACCACTGGACGGCAGCACTAAGACGCACGCGGTCCAGGTAGGACTGCTGTCTCTCCGTGGTGCTAGGAATTAACATTTCCTTAGGCCACCCGGGTGGGGATAATTTTTATCTCTTTCCTGAACTTACTAATAGTAATAAAAATTATGCTCCCATAAGTAAATTTAAGTCTTGCATTTAATATTTACAGAACAACGAACCATGAGTAAATTTAATACATACAAATTATTGTTTTGCTATCTTGAATTGTCATATAGGTTTAACTATAACCTTAACTAAGAACAATTAATGTCCCTGTTATTGTACCGTCCACATAATAATATGGCCAGAGAACTTTTACTGATAACTCAGGAAACTCTCGTTAAAATTTGCCCCAACTAGCACTCGCTCTTGCTCTGATCTTTTTAAGCTGAAAGAATCATCCATGAAGGCCCTGCGGTTGATCCAGCAAGCTCACCTGATTGAATCCTGAATAGCTACTCTTAAAATCCTCCCAAAAATGCTGTTCCCTTTTTAGCCCCTGTTCTTTGCCATATTAACTTTACAGATTCTGAGTAATTTTTAACCAGACTGCTTAATTCATTGGTTAAGTTTCAGAAAAATCCTGTGATTTTAGTAAGATAAAATATGGATTTTGTTTTCTTCCTGTACTGGAACTGAAATAGCTTGCCCATGCCAAATGTGCAAATAAGGAAATTCTGAGTGTTGTCTTCATTATGAGGAGTGTTATTAAATCAAAGAGCTGTACCAGTTTCCCTGCCACTGTAAACACGAAGAGAGAGAAGGAGATCGATAAGTCTGGAATTCAAAATAAAGAGGCCAATTTAAAGAAAAACATCTTAGGTTATTGAGAAATTTTTAGAAAGTAGAAAATAATTTAATCACGCATAAAAATTAAGTATTGAGTCCTTTCTATAAATTAAGGAAAATGAACTCTTCAGATTAAACTGCGGCAGTCACTTACACGCTGGCCTCACAGACCCACTCGCCTCCTCTGCTCAGTATGGAAATGCTTTCCTCTTCCGACATGCTTGTACTAATGCTTTCAGGATGGAGGGCATCAGGAACCTTCACCAGAAAACCGTTCCTCCAACAGAGAGGTGGTCACTTTACCAAAAGAAGACAGTAAGGTGCCCACTGCCACAGAGCAGCCATGCCCGGGCCCCACTCCCACTGTTGGCAACATCGTTCTGGGACACGTCAGGCATGCTAGTTGTGTGGGAACCTTTAGCCCCACGGTGAGCACATGGAGGCTTTGCCCTTTGTACAGCTTGATGGAATAAAGGGCCAGCACAGAGCTGCTAGTCCTGGGGTGTGGGCTGTGGGGTGGTGGACAGGTGGCTGTGAAGGCTACACAGGGCAGAGATCTCACTGTTGTAGGCTGGGCCTGCTCTTGGCTGGAACCCTGCTTCGCCACGGACTCGACTGACGACTGAGACAAGGTGACAGCAGAAACTAGAAACGCGAGAGTTGAACTGACGAAGACTCTCTCCTTGACCGAATGTTAGTCAAGGGGGCTCCTCTGAGCCCTCTTCTCAGCTAGGCCTTGACCCCTCCCATTGACAAACATGGTTTTGGCAAGACTGCTAAGTCAGTTTGGAGAGAACCTCCAATCTTTGCTCCCTGGTCAAATTCCTTGCCCTCCACTGCCTCCCCAGGTGACATCTGATCACGCTGCCTGCCTTCAGCAAGAATCCTGTCAAGTGGGTTCAGTAAGAAGCCCCCCCTACCCTACCTGTCTCCTCTTTGTAATTTGCTCTCTACTGGTCCCCTCAACTCTGCTCCTGGGCTACAAATCCCCACTTGCTTTTGCTGCACTCAGAACCGATCCCTCTTCTCCACAGAGGTTTCCTTTCTCCTAGTGCAACAGGAGAAACAGAATAAATCTGTTTTTATCGCTTTAACCACTGTCCAGCTCTGGTTCTCTCTGAAGGTCTGAGCATAAAGGTTTTCCTCAACGAGAACACGGGAGGACTCTCACTACATTCTCGCCATATGCTTTAAACCGCTACACATGACCGTCCTCCCTGTGCCCACTCTCCGAATTAGAGAGGAATGCCTTTTACTCGCTGAGCAGTGTGCCAGCTACAGACTTCACGTGTCTGTCTCCTGTGAGCTTCACCATAGTGTTTTGAAAAAGGAATTACTATTCTCGCTGGTTTTTTAATGCATGTGACAGAAGAATTAAAATGGGTCTAAAAATAACTACTGAGGTATAAAAAGTGGCTGTTGGTTCCTATGGATTAAATCAGAAGATGCTACTTTAGAACTGGTTTGTAACGATTAGAATGGAAAGTCACATAATGTGCCATGATTTTTTTTTTGTCTGATCCTTTTATTAAATAAAATGTACATTGTTTCTAATGCTCATTTAGTCTGTTTCTTTTCTTTGCATTGTATTCTTATGAGTGTCATTATTTAATTTTGGGGTGAACCGCATTGATCATTCCCTAAATTTTATGAAATACTAGAAATATGGAAACATTAGGGCATTTAGAACTTTTAAGAAATATTGGAAATTAGGTGGTTAAGGGCATTACTGAAGAATACAACTTCTACCCTTTGCGCAATACAAGCTCACAACCTGCTTTGAGTTTGAAAACAGAGTTTTTGAAGTGGAGATAGTATAGTGGGATGGCCAAGTATGTTCTTGGGAAGAAGAGCTCTGGGAGAAAGCAAAAAGGTCTTTGTAATTCTGAAGAAAAACCTGGGCTTGCAAATCAAACACAAACACAAGCCTGGCTTAGAGAAGCTACCAAGAGCCACGGAACTGGGAGAAATGCATGCTGTCATCATGCTGGGAGGAGCCCAGAACTGGGAGGGGGGTGTTCTGGAAAAGACTAGAGGACAATACCAAGAGTATACGATGCTAGTGTTAGGTGTGAATCCATATTTTCTGTCCCCTTAACTTTAGGGACCCCCCACCAAAAGGGCATTTCCGCCTTTTCCCTCCAGAGAGGAGAGAGGTGGCCATTCTGCACCAACCTGGCATGACAGCAGTAGAACTAAATGACAGAAGGTGCCTTTGGGCAGAGGGGTCTGAGATAAGGTTCCCTCCTCTTGCTCCAAACCCTCTGTTCATCCCCCTTCCCACCTGAGCTATCTGAGCTCCTATAAGCCCTGGGTCTTTCCTGCTACCAACAGGAAGCAGGAAAGGCAGCTGAGAATTAAGAGACCAGGGGAGGGTATGTTTCTGGGAGTGGGGTGTGGGGGGACCTGTACATATACAGGGTGGGGCAAAGTAGGTTTGCAGTTGTGAGTATGCAAAACAGAGTTTATTCTTATATTACTATTTGTGAATTATTGTATTATTTTCCTTACAAACTGTAAATCTACTTTTGTCCCATCCTGTATGTTAAAGACAATGTGTTTATATGGTACAGGTGGATGTAGATTAGCACTGATGCCACATTATAGAAGCAGAGCCAGTACTACAAGTCAGAGGGGCAAAGATGCTGGAAATATGAGGCCTGTCCAGAAGGTAACCAGCCAAGCACTATGAAAAATAGAGACATTTATTGAAGAAGATACAAGACACAAGAAACATTGGATATAGGACAATGACGCCTCAGTCCTTCAAAGTAGACACCTTGGGACCTCACACAGTTCTCCCGATCACCACCAGCTGCCCCGTTGTATTTTCCTAAATCTCATCGATGGTCTGAAATCTCTTCCCTTTCAAAGGTGATTTTAGCTTTGGGAAAAGCCAGAAGTCACAGGGCACCAGATCTGGGCTGTAGCGGGGCTGAGTCACCTGGGCGATTTGATGTTTCACCAAAAAGCCCTGTATGAGACGTGATGGGTGAGTGAGCACATTGTGGTGATGAAGCTGCCAATCACCATTTGCCTATAGCTGTGGCCATGAGAATCATCGAATAGTTTCTGTGGATGAATGTTCAAGCTTAATGCAGAATTCGATGTAGGTTTGTTGCTCTACTCATTCAGTCATTTTGAATGCAATGACCACTCAGCACACATGCTCACTCTACTGCATCTACCACCCCACTGACTAGTACAGTGAAATCATCATTGTTCACACATGCACATTCCAGGCCACTCTCCTTGGTTGCCAGGTTGCATAGGTGTTGCATGAACCATTCTTTTTATTTTAACAATGGCTGGACTTTTTCTGGACAGACTTCATAAAAGGGTTTTTCCAGCAACCAATATACATATGAAAATATAAAAATTACATTTCTATCTTGCTACACATGATAAGTTCAAGGTACATGAAAGAACAAATCTGAAGAATTAAATCTTAAATTTTTTAATGGTAAAATAAAGAAGGATACTATTAACTTAGCATAGTGAATGGTTTCTTGAGCAGGACACACAAAGAATATAATTTAAATACATTAAAATTTAAAAGTAAAACATTATGTTAACATACTGGTCACAGATTGGGAGAATATATTAGAATCTATATAACATCAAGATTATATAAATATCTCCTATGCATATTAAGAATGGCTTTCATTTACTGAATCAACCCTATTTAGGTACTGTACATCTATTAACTTCTTAAGAACTTGCAGTAACTCTAACAAGGTAGCTAATTATATTAGTCTTATTTTAGAGTAAATGAAACCACAGATATTAAAGATTCAATGCGTAGATGAGGAGATCACATGATCAGTATATGGGGGTTCTGCAACCTGGCAGCCTGGCTCCAGCACCCACACTTGTAATTCAATGGTAAAGTGGGAAAGGACATGAACAGGCAATTGGCAGACAACTAAGAAATGTAAACACGTGTTAAAGGAAATGCTCACTGAAGCAACAGAACCATCACATTGGCAAAGATGTAAAAGGCTGACAACACTAAGAGCGGGCACATATGGGGTGAAACAGGACTTGTAAACTGGTAGTGGAAGCGTAACTCTGCACAACCAGTCTAGGTAACAAAAGAAAGGTAACTCTGAAACGTGAAGATGCTCATTCCTCTGGCCCAGCAATTTCAATGCTCCCCATCAGTCTAACAACACATGCACGAGGACAGTCATTACGTGCTAAATGTCCACAGAGAACAGCATAGAGACCATCTAAATATCTATCAATCAGAGAACACTTAAGTACATTGTGATCTAGGTATGCAATGAAAATACTACAGAGCAGAAATATGCATGAAATACTCATACATGCATCCATGTGGATAAATTGCGACAATAATATTGAGCCAAAAAAGCAAGTTTCAGCTGGATCTGTATCTATATCCATATCCAAATCCAAATCCATGTCTATACCCATGTTGTATGAAGCTGTTGTGGTTAATTTTATGTGTCGACTTGGCTAGGCCTCTTAGGTACTTAGATATTTGGTTGAATAACACTGCAGATGTTTCTATGAAGGCATTTTTTTAAGACAAGATTAACATTTAAGTTAGACGACTTTGAATAAAGCAGGTTGCCCTCCATAATGTGGGTAGGTCTCATAGAATCAACTAAAGGCCTGAATACAAAAAGACTGACATTCTGGAAAGAAGAACGAATGCAGACAGCAGAAAGCCGGAATCAAGTTACAACTTCTTCCTGAGTCTCTAGTCTGCCGGCTGACCCTACAGATTTTGGACTCGTCAGCACTTCACAAATGCCTGAGCTAATTCCTGAATGAAGTTCCTCCTTCTTTATCTGTGCATCCTACTGGTTCTGTTTCTTCGGAAAAGTCTGACTAATGGAGATGCTGATGATGTAAATTTTTATAACAGGCACAGTAGTTTATGAACACGCACACGTGTGAATGACGTCCCAGGGCAGCGCACGGTGGCGGCCTGCTTAGTTCTCAGTCTGCATACGCGGCCGTCCGTGTGCAGCCCGCGCAGCTCTGAAGGATGGTGTCAACGGTCACGCAAACACGTAGAAAGTGCTGCGAGAGAGACAGGCAATTCTGAGAGGTGCATTTAAAGTGACTTTTATTGATCAAGAAAGTGCATGTGCCTCATTTTCTAGCATAAGAAGAAGAGGAGTTGATTTTTCTCAATTCTAATTTGAATTACTGGACCAGATCTGAAAACTACATGGAGGTGTTATATCAGAATAAAAACTCCACATCGCTCAGTTGGCACAATAAATACATATTACCTATTCTCCTGCTGCCGTGTCTTATTTTTATTTTGTAACAGAAAATAATTTATATTCTGATGTGTATTATAATTTACAATGTGCTTTTTATTATGAATTAGAGAAAAATATGCTGTGCTAGCTTCTGGACCATGTTCGACATCATTCAGGTATGACATTTAAATAATTCAATGCATTCTAAGCTCTTAACGCTACTGTAGACAGGCCCATGGCTGCAGGTCATTTGTCTTTTTGCATGAATTATTATGCCAATATGTTAAGGTGACGTGGCATGGGAGCCACCTGCTGTGTATTTAAAGCCCTGTGAGACCATGATTCCTAAAGAAACACAAACACTAAATGGCACCGACATATCAAAAATCATCCATAGACATGCATGTTCTCCATTTTGTACAGAAATGCCTCGTAAAATGTTTTCCAGTGTACCTTCGAGGAATTTCCTTAAAGATGACTTGGGAAAAAACAATTGCTAATTAATTTCAACACCATGCCAATTATGTTAATAAAAACTCTAATTAAAATCCTTGTGATGTAAATCACTCTTTCTTTGTGTGTTGTGTGAGTGTACCTGTGTGTTAATTATTATATAGGCTGTTAGTCATCAGATACTTATTAACTTTACCGTGATCCTATACGGTGGGCTTGGTTGTACACAAATCTGTTGACATGTCTAGTTCTGTCTGCTGTAAGCAGTGGACAAATTAATGCAAATAGCTTAGTAGTTAAGGTACAAGAGATGTAAGGTATGGATGCTCACTGTGGAAAGAAAAGAGCCCAGAAGGCAGGAAGAGACTGAGGCTTACGGACTAGCTGTTTTGAAAGAAATACAAAACAGGTGGATAGGGCACTTTGGATATTAGTTTTCACATTTCTGGTTGATTACACGTGATTGGTACAAGAAGAAATACATATGAAAATCACAGCAACTTCTATGCTGTAGAATATCATGGCTCTTTGGGGGTGTGCAGGATATCGTCACCTCCATTGCTGCTAAATGTGGAAACCCAAGCAAAACGAGTACGGGCATTTCCATTTCAGCCTGTACTCTCTGCCTAGGCCTGAGCTGGGGTTCTGGGGACCCTACTACTAAACAAGACACAGACCCTGCCTTAAAGTAGGGTGCTGCCTGGCAGGGGTAGAAGCCATACACTGGGAAGAGTAACACAGCATGTTGTCATATGATGGGGCATCTCTTCCAGGCTAAGAACCAAGGACGAGTTTCCGGAAGAGGCGGTGTTTGAGCAGAGCCCCAGTTGTCCTGAGGACTAACAACTGCGGGATGAGGTAGCATTTTGCACAGAGAAGCAGCATGCCTAAAAGCTCCTCAATGAGAGAGAGAGGGTGATGGGGGGAAGAGGTTTATCCATTTTCTGTGGCTGGAGCTTAGCCTTGGGATAGAGGGGCCTGTTTATAAAAAAGGAGGTTGGAGAGAGAAGTAGGAACAAGATCCTGACTGGGACTGAAGCCATTACAGAGAATGAAAATTTTATGCTGGAAGTTCTCTTTTATTTGCAAGCGAATTTGCAAGGCAGGAAAGGCTTTTAGGTTATAGAAAAGTAACATCTGGTTTCAGGCTCCGAAGTGGTCACCCTCAGTGGTACAGAAGAGGACAGAATTGGAAGAGGGCGGGGCACCTCCGAAAGCAAGGCTGTATTTTGATGATCAGATATCCAATTGGATGGCAAAAGCACTTATATTTGTATCCACCTCAGAAATAGGTGCAAGACACTATACTGCCTGAGTCCCAGAGGAGACATTCAGGTTAATTAGGATGACAAAAACTCCCCTGCTTCTCCACAAACGTGTGCAATTAGCGAACCAATCTATGTCTAAAAATGTGAGCTCTGAAAAACTACACATGACACATGCTTGCTTATAATTCTGCAAAGTCTATAATTCGGATTTCGTCACTTCTAAATTCTACCCAGGGAAGAAAATAAACCAAACTCTGAAACCTAATCAAAAGCAGAGGCCGATTCTAAGGCACTAAATCTCCCCTACACTTATGAAAACACTTGTGTTTGAATCCTGATTTTCAGGCAGACAAGCCTGATCTATGCGAACGCAGGCCTCTTCCCTGCGAGGGACTGGAGCTCTTGGCGATTCATCCTCCCTCTTATCAGCGCACATAATTCCCAGGCTGCCTGTACTCCTGCATTCCTGAAGCGATTCGTTAGGAGAAGCCGGAATGTAAATGAACTTTTATGGTCAGTGTTCTTTAAAGAAAAATAAATAATTCAAATGAGAGTGAAAGAATGGCTTTTCTAGGTAGAAAACACATAATTTTCACTTGTAAATACAGCTTTCTACGCGGCCAAACGTGGACACTTGAGGGAATAGCAGATAAATCACTCTAGCAGCAGAACACACCCAAACGTTTTTGAGCTGAAATCCGTGGTGGGGGCCATGGGAGGCAGCAGAAGCAGCGGGCTGTCAGGCCTCTGGGTCCCCATTCCACTCCTGCCTTGGTTCCGTCAAGAGATGGAAAGTCCCCGAGTCCAGATTGTGTGACAGACATTTCGAGTGCCATCGTGTCACAAGAGAAGCTCTTTGGATTCTCGTGGCGATCTCTAATTGCAGCCACCACTTCAGGGCACACTTTCCTGCGAGCTCAATAGACACCTGCGTACCTCTCAAGGCCTTGTAGCTTTTGGCCTACGACCTTGCCCAGAACCATGCCAGCCCACTCGGCTACAAGTACACAGCGCTGGAAGTGCAGGGAAGTTAATGCCGCCAGGGAACCTGCAACCACTGGCAGATGATAAACAGTGCCCTTCCCTGGGCCACTTAGGAAGGTGTCCTGCATCTTCTTAGAAGGACAGGCAGATTAACTCTTCACTCAGCACCTATGGCAATGACCTTCATGATGGGCCCTTAGGTGATTTTTCCCTCCTTCCCTACCTCACCCTTCTCCCTGCTTTCTGGGATCACCTCCTAAACGCACAACCTGCACCCAAGTTCTGCTCTCAGATTCTGCTTTTAAGGGCCCAAACTTAGGACAGAGCTAGAGAAGAGAGATCACCAAATCCAGTTCTCATGGCTGACGGGTACAAAGGGGGGTGTTCAGAGAGGGAAAGGAGGAAGAAGCCCAGCCAAGAAGGCAGCGTGCGGGGGGCTGGGAGGTGGGGAAGTCAGCAATGGGCTATGTGGTAAGAAGAGGCCTGAGCCTCAGCTGGGACTCCTGGGAATCCTGGCGTTTCCCCATCAGCTGGATGGGCAGCTGACCTCACTTCCCCAGGGACTCCAGTCACAGCGCCCAGACCACCACTGTCTCCTCACTTTGTTCTTGCAACCTATAGTTAGAAATACATTTTACTTAGTAGTGAGAACACATGTACCCATAAGAGTACGTATACATATGTATATCTATATTTGTTAGTTACCGAATACATAAATGAACAAAAAGGTCATAAAATTGTATTCTTACTGTATGTTATGCAACTTGAAATCTTCCATTCTGTCATATTCATTTTATCTCCATGTCTCTGTCTGTCTGTCTGTCTCTCTCTCTTCCTCTGACTCTTAATATTCAGTGTGTTTTACAAAATCAATTTCACAACCCTTACCAAAACATCACAAATTGCAGTTTAAAAAAATCACTAGTCTTCCGAAAAATTTGAAGAAACCATCCCTACCTATGCCTCACTGTCTTATTTGGTAAAATAATGAAGAGGAAAGGAAATGATGATGGAAGTTCTTTCCGCCTTTCAAAGAATTTTATGATTCTATGTCAAATTCATAATAAAACGTCAGATCAGATGCTTGATTTTCCATTAATTTTAGTAGTGAAAAGAAGACACAATGTAACTAAATAATTATGGCATGCCACATTTTCTGCAGAAAACATGTTTACTAAGATGTTGCATATCCTTTTAGTAATATTATACTTTTATATTCAGAATTAGAATATAAAGAAAGTCATCAAACAGTCAGAAGGGTATAGCTTTAATTTAATTTCTTTATCTTTTATATACTCTAGGCTACTTTTTCCCCTCTAAAATCACCAGTTCTGCTTCTTATATCACTTTTTGTTCTCACTCAATTGTCCTGAAAGTAACGGCACAACTTCGTCCTCAACTGTCCGCTCATCTCGTGGTAGGCAGCCTGCCAGTCTCAGCTCTGAAGTCCCCCTTCACTCCTAAGCCTCCCGCTCCGATCTCCTTCCTGGCCCGTCCCCACACTACTGCCTGCACACCTCTAGCAAAGTCTCATCAGATCATGGTGCTGTCATTTATTTATGTGGCTCTGAGCACCTCAAGCACGGAACCTGTGTTATTCTTCTTACTATTTGGAGCACCTAACACAGTACTCCATACGATGCAGGGAGTCATTGAATGTCCATTATAAGAACAATCTATATCACATCTTTTCAACAACTTTCACTGAGATGCTCACAGGTGCCCATGTCCTAATGTTAGGCTGTGATATCATTTCCCAGTGAAAGAACAACTATTTGGTCGTGCAAACGAAGACAGTCTGTGATGTCTAATGAGACAGCATATGGCATTTTCTCTCGTCAAATTGAACTTGGCCAAAAGCACAACAGTGGAGCGCTGGGAAAGTTACACACAGCCTACTCACAAGACAGCAACCCCTCACGCTCAAACTGGCACTCTGCATCGTGAGGGCAGGTTTGTTCTTCCACAGATGCTGTTCTTGAGGCGTCCTTTGTATCAATCAGAATCCTTTAGGTGCAGGTGACAACACAACAGAGAAAACAACAAGCAACAACAGTGGCTCTCTCGGCCAGCAGAGCTTATCATCAGGCTTCCATAACCTTTGGCAGAGCAGGTTCGGAAGGACCCTCCCTCTGTCTGGGTCCCCATCACTACTTCGCTGCAAGTGCTGCGCCTCATCACTTCAGTGGTCACTCCGGGGGCTGGTCCCTCACTCTTCACCCCAGACATAAATACAGACCACCCGTTTTGGTCCCAAGTCCAAAAGTTTGAGAAGGGCTCTCCTGGGCTCTGCCTGGGTGAGGGCGCTGTTCCCGGAAGATGGGACGCTATGATCGATCACCTTTGGAAACCTCATTGATAAAGTATAAAGAAACACATTTTCCTGAAAAACAAAAGGAGCTACTATTTTGGGCACATAAACGAAGAGATGTCTACTGTACACCCCTGGAGAATATCACCATTTTTGCATGGTGTTACGATATTGTAGCAATTTCCTCTCCACTCATGAGCAAGGATCTACTCTTACTATGTAAGTCTCTTTAAGTAATTTAAAATTTCATCCTGTCTCCTCTTAAACTAGATTTTCAGCTATGTGAGAACAAAGTGGACTTTTAGTTTTGTTTAGAACTACCTATGACGTATCTAACCGGAAGCTCATTGCATGAGAAAACTACCCTAAGCACACACGATGGTGTCTTCTCAATACTTCCAATGTGCTGCTCACAAATTTCATGATAGTGAATTCTGCACTCACCTTCACTTTCGACAACAAAAATGACTGATTGTCTTTTACCATTCCTATTTCCACATCTCGATTCTCTAAATAGCTGTCACTTCTCTACTGAGAATTATGTTTTATACGTATATGAATGACCTCATGTGAATAAACACCCCTAATTTCATGGTGTCAGGAACAAATGATTTTGAACGCAACTGTCACTGATCTTCAGAGTGGGCTTTTAGGAAGCTATAAAAGGACCTTATCGATGGATATGTTTCATGGAGGACTTCTGTGTCACCCATTAGTGGTCCTTCACTGTGATCTCTGGTGCTCTGGTCTGAGGCTCATGTTCCGATCCCTCTTTTATGCTAAAAAACATTCATGAAAATCTGAGTCTTTCAAAAGACCTTACTGGCTTGAACAGAGAGTAACCTTAGTTGCTTCTTTACCCTAATATATATAGTAAAGCAGGATACACTGGGGCTCTAATGAGAGACAAGCGAAGGCAGCTAGTTTTCTAAGTTTCATTAAACCACTGACTTAAGCAGAATCCTAGAAAATGAACATTTTGCCTGCATTAGTCTTGATAGGTGAAGTTAAGCTACTGAGGAAAGGGAAGTTGGACACATGCAGAGAAGCTACAAGAGGGCGATCGTGTGCTGCTAACTTTAGGGAGTGGGAAGTTCACTGACATCACGATGCCCCTGCTCCTGGCCCAGGCACCTCTCCGGTGGGACTCCTCTGCCCAGCAAGTGCTATCCACGGAGGCACACCATCCAGGCCTGAGCACCATGGCTCCCACAAAGCTGCTTCCCCTCTGAACTCCCCTTTATTTTTTTAATAATACCACCTTTTTCCATTATCTTAGGCTAGAAATTTTGGAGTAAATTTTGATTGCCCTCTCTCTGTTTACATTCAGTCTCCAACTACCATCATAATTTCCTCTGTGGGTTTTCTTCTAGTCATTGGTCCTAAATTGGATCCATTTCCTGTGGGCAAATCCAATATCGTCTGAGCTTGCCGCGCCGGTGCCCACCACTTCCAATCAATTACACAATTATTTCCAGATTAGTCTTCTTCCAATACAGCCTTGCACATGCCTGTTTCCTGTTCAAAGCCCTCAGTTGTTTCCCACTGCCTTAGGAAAAAAGAAATTAAAGCAAAGAAGTGTGGTCTTCCTCTGCCTGGCACCAATCTCTCTCTTCAGAGGAATTTCTTGAATTCCCTTGTACCTGTTGTAAAACTACTCTATTTTTCTCCAAACTTGTCTCTGGTTTAATGACTTTTCAGCTCCCAAATCTCCCAAATACCTGGTAACTTGGAACAAAAATTACCCCAGGGTCTGGTACAAATCAGGCAGTTGATACATGTCTGAAGAATGAATGAAAGTCGATGGATGTAATACACAGACAAAACTTATCTTCTGACGACTGGCAAAACTGTATCTTCATCACACATTTCTCTTCAGATTTGCATTTACAATTTTTACTTGATATACTGACCAGATAAACAAAAGTTCTCTAAGCTAAAAGAAAAAAAATCCACATCCTGACTTATCCTCCCCTCCCCCAAAACCCTGCTCCTCCTTTTAAATTTTTATCTTAGCTCGTGGCAGCCTTGGTATTTACCCAGTTGTCAAAACTAGAAACCAAACTGTCTGTAGTTCCTAATTCTCTACCCATTGTTTGCTATCTCTATTGCAATATAACAAGAAAACGACTATAACAAAACTTTACATTTATTGAGGGCTTACCGAATTCATATGTGAAGTCCTAGCCCCCCAGTACTTCAGAACATGTCCTTATTTGGAAACAGGATAATTGCAGACAAAATTAGTTAAAATTAGGTTATCCTGCAGTATAGTACAGTAAGTCCCTTAACCAATATGAGTGGTTGGAGTCCTTATAAGAAGGGGAAATTTGGATACAGGCACGCACACGTGAGAATGCCATGTGGATATTACAGTCATGCTGCCATCAGCCAAGAAACTACCAGAAGCTACAGGAGAAGTCTGGAATAGGTTCCCCACTTAGCATCATCAGAAGAAGCTTGACTTTGCCAATACCTTGATCCCAGATTTGCAGCCTCCAGAATTGAGACAATAGTTTTCCCCTGTTTATGCCGCTCAGTTTGTGGTACTTTGCTTTCGCAGCCCTGGCAAACTAATACACTAGGTACTGGCCAATAAGCTAAAACCCTTTTCAGACTTACTGTCACTGAATGATCATAGCAGACACAGAGTCATCTGAACACCATGTAGGGGTTCATATAATCATTACCCCGTTTTACAGCTGTGAAAACAAAGGTCATGGTCACCCAGATAATAAAGAGAAGAACAAACCAAAATGTCTGTGATTCCAAAACCCAAGTTCATGATCTCTCTACTCCAAGCCTCTGAAGGACCTCCCCTGACACTTTTCCAGGCTGGGACGAGGTCACACAGGTGGCCCTCACACAATTCCAGTGCACCACTCTATAGAGTTTCTACTCAAGATGCTCCTTTAGGTCTCCATGGAGAAGTAAATTTGAATAAAATAACTCATTTTATTTTATACAAAACCATATTCACAAAAAGGTCACAAAGTGGACATTATTTTATCTAATTTATCAAATATATTATTTAAAAATAAAATGACTCCAACAAATCTAACATGCTTGGCTGCATACTTTTTCCCATTCCTTTTATAATGCAAACATAATATTATGACTGCTAAAGGAAATTAAAATCATAGCATCATGCTGTGCATAAATAATGAAAATTAAATTCTGAAAACATTTCAAAGTTTATATTTACTCTTAATAAGTAGTGTGCAACCAAACGTAAAAGCAATCAACTACCCAAACATTACTCGCTATTTCCAAGCATTTTGTAAACCACTGAACACAGAACATAACCGCCTTTCTTTAAGCATTAACCACAGATAAACACGACTCAGAAATGTATGCTGTTTTGTAAAAAATGGTATATTTTAGGGCAGATGTGTGACTTGCTGTATAAAATTCTCCTCATATTGCAAGCAGTCATTGAAACATCACAGACCAGGGCTAATCTAGAGCAGCAATTCATAAAGTTTGGACCAAGAACCCCTGGACTCCTTTCGGACACTATGAGGTTAACTATTTTCATAATGGTATTACGATAGTAGTTGCCCTTTGAACTTTGTTGACATTTGCTCTGAAGCAGTAGAAGCAATAGTGGGTAAAGCTGGAGATGCCATAGCAGGCATCAAGACAGTGACATCAAACTTACACTCCTCATTGTCACAAGCTTGTAGGAAAAAAAAAATCCAATTCCAATCAAGAATGCCCTTGATGTAGCAGTGGAAATGATTAATTTTTACCAAATTTTGACCCTTGATTGCTTTATCATGCTCTGCTCCTGGAAGAGCACTTGCCCTGTGTTGAGTTGTGAAATGAACTAGCTGCTTTTGCCATGGGACAGTAATTTTATTTGAAGCAAAGACTGATAGACAAACTACAGTTATTTAGTCTTGTGTATCTGCAGGCCCTTTCTCATGGACAACAATGGCCAGAGTGATTTTCTCACCTCGAGGGAAATTAATAACAGTATCTGCTGCCCACGATAAAGTTCAAACTTCTATGAAAACATCAGAATATGGGAAAGCTTGAATCTGCTACTTTGAATTTAAAATTTTCTCAGTACTTACAGACTTTCTGTGGCAAGTGTTGGAAACACCAGCACATGTGACATTGAAAAGTTACTATAAAAATAAATGACACGATAAAATCTATCAACATTTAGAATATCTGCGTAACTCAATTCAGCAATATATGCCAGCACCACACATCAGTGAAAGATCCACTCAAAGTGTTCGTGACCCACTCAAGGCAGAGGGATGGATTTTAAGTAACACGGTACAAAAAGTTCATTGTTATATTTTAAAATTCCTTATTTCAACTAAAATTGGAGAAACTACAATCTGTAGAGTTTTGGTAGAATATCAAAGAATATTCACAGTTATCTTAAAATCTATGAGAATACTCATCTGTTTTCCAACTATGTATTTGGGTGAGGCCATATTTTCTTCATGTACTTCAAACAAAATATATTACAGATTGAACAGACCGAACAAAGAAGCAGATATGAGAATACAGCAGTCCTCCAGGAAGCCATACACAAGAGAGATTCAAAATGATAAAAAAAAAATGCCTGGATAAACATTTAGCTATTTTAAATAAAATATTTATATCAATACATAATGGGTTTATTATTATGATCTTAAAATAAATTCAATAAATTGTTAATCTAATAAATAAGCTTATTATTAAAGCATATTTAATATATTAAGTATTGAATATTACCTCTTTCAATATCTGAAACAATTAAATATTAATAAATGTACCATACACAGGCAAAAGCACTTTGAATTTTTCTGTAATTTTCAAGCATGTAACTTGCTTGAAAAGGGTGGGCTATCAAAAAGTTTGAGAGTAACTGTCCCAGAGGACTTGAGAGGGAAGAGTGGGGGCTATGTAACAAAATGCCAGAGTATGCATGTGTATGGGTTTTATCCCAGGATACAGAAGTTTATGCCACCTACTGTCATCTCACAGGCCTCCAAGGAAACACATTTTTAGTTATTTTCACCTCCAAATTCATAGTGATAATCAAGACAAAACAAAAACGCATCACCTATATGTTAAAATACCAAACAGCACCTTACACGCTGGACAAGTTAGTTGCTAAAGTGCAGTGGTGGTGAGCAGGGCGTTACAGTGTCCCCTTTCTTGCCTTTCTCCAAATATTGGTAAATTTCATATATGGAACCATGCCACTGTCACTGCATCCAGTCACCAGAACGTCACACCTTTACAACAGTATGACATTCTGTAAATGATAACAAAATTCTCAGGAAATTAATGACTATCTTTTGTTTCACAACTAGAAGCTGAAACTTGGTATTCAATGTGTAAGTCTGAAGAGTAAAATACCTTTTTTCCTAAACTCTTTATACTTTGCTTTTAAAATATCTAAATAACTGGATTGCCTCTCATTTAATTTTGTCTATCATCAAGCTAGTTCTATTAATTCTATGATCTTGGTTTCTGGTGACTGGTAGCTACAGACATGTTCATTAAAGGGAATTTCTAAATTGTTTACGGGTTACCTAAATGTGCTTCAGGGCCTTGGTATAATCATGAACCCAAATGCCACGTGTGGTTGGCCAAAATGTTCGCTCGGCTATTAAGTGAAAAATAAAAGACACATTTTTCATTTTCATCAATAACTTTATTGGACAACACATTCAGCATTTTGTTCCACTACCTTCTGCAATCTTTCGAGCAACTTCATTATTCCATCTTCCCAAAACATTTTATTTCTTTGAGCAAAGAGCTGTTCCAGGTACTTGTTGCAGTCTTCCAGGGAGCTGAAATTTTTTGTATTAAGAGAATTTTGTAAAGATGGAAATAAACGTAAATCCAAAAGTACAATGTCTGGTGAATATGGTGGGTGAATGTGAACTTCCCAGCCAAGCTGTAATAGTTTTTGCTGGTCATCAAAGAAACATCATATAATCTGGGTGGCGCTGAGCAGTATACATATCTGTCTGTGCCTCACTTCCTCAGTTATGAAATGGGGCTAATGACTGTACCTCACAGGGTTTTATGAGAACCAAAATGAGCTCTATTTGGCGAACACTAAGAACAGTGCCTGGTGTGTGGAGGTGGCTTATAATAATACAGTTGATAAACATACTTACTTGGATCATCTATCACCAGTGTCCAGAAACTCTTTGGTACAAATGTATAAATGCTCATTCTCAGCATGAGTTGAAGATATTTTCTTAAGAGGATAAAACAATAGTGATGCATATCAGTCAACTCTCAGTCACATTTTTAGGTTGTCTTCCAATGTGTCCCTTTCCTAACTTCAGTGAGTATCTATCTGGCATACCTACCAATTCCTACAGTTTGAACTGACTTTTCTGCACTCTTTTGTCTAAATTTACCATTTCCTTGTTCCACTTGTGAACGTTTGGCCACCACTTGCATAGTAACCATACACGAGCATATGCCAAGCTGTTTTCATATTTACTGCCACAAGCCAAGACAATGATACTGTCACCCCCCATTTTACAGTTGAAGAAAATAAAGCTTTAGGAAGGTGAAGTCACAGAGCTCAGAGTAGCAACGTTGAGACAGAACACCAGCTTTCTGACTCCCGTTTCTATACATGTCAAGGAAGCATGTTTGTGACAGTGCTTCTGAAGAGCAACAGTCATTCTTATTGCCACCTCTCATGGCCGCTCTGCAGGTGTTTATATTCTATGTGCTCATCATCATGAGAGAATCTTCTACAGAAGCCATTGGAACCTACTAGCAGGATCTGTGGGTTGTCCAGCATAGAAGCATGTTTAATGGCCATGTTTTTCCCTTTATTCCCTCTGTGAACCTTCCTCTGCAGAGATGTGTCTTATTCCTGGCTGAGGATGCTTCCAGAGTAAGGTCACCATGGGAGACAAATGCAAGGCCATTGGTGTCAGAATGCTAGGAGCCTTGGCCAGCCAGGAAGAGACCCTGGAATTTGCAGATAACTTAGGTCCTTCAATAACCACTGCTGAGGGAAATTTGGCAAGGGTAAGTACCACCAGTGTATCTCCAAAATGGACTAGGAGATAAAAAATTCACAGAGTAGATCCCAAAGAGTGTGGCATGTAGATTCTAAGGCCCTGTGGAGTGGTATGGGGTGGACCACAAAGGATTTCTATCATTTTTAAAATTTAACGTGGACAACGATGAATGGCTTGTTTCTAAAGGACTTCCTTTTTTCTTCACCCCCTAACCTCGCCCACCACAGCTGTCATCCTGCTCTCCGTCTATGAGTCTGTCCCCATCTTCTTTGTTAGTTCAGTTTGTTTATTAGATTGCACATATGAGTGAAATCATACGGTATTTTTCTTTCTCTGACTGGCTTGTTTCACTTAGCATAATGTTCTTTAGATCCATCCATGCTGTCGCAAAGGGTAAAATTTTCTTCTTTTTTATGGCAGAGTAGTATCCCATTGTGTAAATGTCACATAGTTGTTCTATCCACTCATCTGCTAATGGACACTTGGGCTGCTTCCACATCTTGGTGATTGAAATAGTTCTGCAATGAACATAGGGGTGCTTATAGTCTTCCAAATTAGTGTTTTGGGTTCCTTTAAACATATTCTCAAAAGTGGGACTGCCAAGTCAAAAAGCAGACCTATTTATAATTTTTTGAGGTATCTCCATACTGCTTTCCACAGTGGCTGCACCAACCTGCATTCCTACCCACAGTGCAGAAAGGTTCCCCTTTCTCAACATCCTCACCAGCACTTGTTGTTTGTTATTTATTGATGATAGCCATCCTGACAGGTGTGAGGTGACATCTCACTGTGGTTTTAATTTGCATTTCTCTGATGATTAATGAAATTGAACATCTTTTAATATGTCTATTGGCCATCTGTAAGTCCTCTTTGGATAAGTATCAATTCAGGTCCTTTGCCCATTTTTTAAATTGGATTGTTTGGTTTTTCTTTTTTTGTTGTTAAGTTTTACAAGTTCTTTATAAATTTTGGATATCAACCCCTTATCAGATGTATCAGCAAATATATTCTTCCATTCTGTGAGTTGTCTTTTCTTGCTGATGATTTCCTTTGCTGTGCAAAAACTTTTTAGTTTGATATAGTCCCATTTGTTTATTTTTTCTTTTGTTTCCCTTGCCTGGGGAGACATATCCAATAAAATACTCCTATGAGTAATGTCTAATATTTTGCTGCCTATGTTTTCTTCTACTATTTTTATGGTTTTGGGTCTAAGATTTTAAGTCTTTGATCCTTTTTGAATTTCTTCTTGTGTGTGGTGTTGCTTCCTTAAACATTATAATCTTTCCCTTTTTATTCATAACGTCCTCCCCCAAAATATAAAACCGTACTTTTTTCCTGAAGATTCATCATTGAGGAGTAGAAATCACAATATTTTCAAATCCTTAGCCTTTGCTCAGCACTGCAATAAAGTCTGCAAGCTGACAGGGAGTCGGTTAAAACAATTTTCCTTTAATCCTAAAATGTAAATTTTTATATTAATATCAGACAGTACATATTTATCACAAATATTGGAAGCTTTAGTCCTTTTTTCTAACTTCCTACCCCAGGGAAAAATGTATTTATTCCGTCCTTTGGAAACTCATTTGCCTTAGATTTTCCTATCATCTCTTCTACGGAAATGATAGCTCCCTGGACTAGGTTGGCCCTTTACTGATCATGTTATGTTCTCTTTCTGGGTTAATTTCAACTTGAATGACTGAGTGTGTCCTCAGGAAAACTGGGCAAATCGGAGAAGGGCAGGGGAGACCCTGAGTCGGAGTGAGAGTGGCTGGGAGCCAGGTCCCCGAAGCGCTCGTAGCTGGAACTCTGCGGGAGTTAGGTCATCCTCCCCTCAGAAACCTGCACTGAACTTGCTTTCCTAGGCTGGAGCTCTGGCTTTCGTGTGTAATTAATTGGTGTCCATTCTCTGTGATCTTGGATAACATTCTTCCCCCAAAGGGTGGCTTATCTCATCTGCTCTGAGAGGGATAAAGGGAAGGGGGGCTGAATTTCTCAGGGTTAGTATTGCTCTCCTTGCACCTTGCTATGTGGTCACCTCTAATTTCAGGGAAGACAATATGGGCACAGCCCAAGATCAAGGGAGACTGAGGGGGTGCTGCTCCTACAGAGCCTTCCCAACCTGCGTATGGCTGTTCTCACCCTGGGAGCCCCTTGGCTGAAATCTTGGAGGGGTGCATCTTTGTTTCAACAAAAGAAGTTGTTCTCTTACCCCCCACAGTCCTTTCCTGGTGCTACTTATTTATCTGGAGCCATGGGATTGAGAACAGAATGGTGCACACCCTTAACGAGGCTGAAGCTGGAGACCTGCAACAAGTCCCATACATGCTGAATGGGGGATCAGGAAGTGAGCGCAGCAGCCCCGGGATAACTGAGAGAAAGGCAGCAAAGGAAATCAAGGCTCCCCAGGTTCTGTAATGACACTGTACCTGCTCTCGACTGTCAGCTAATGGAGAAGAAACCATGCTGACGTCACCGAGCAATTACCAATGGGGTCTCTGCTTCCCAGTGCTGCACAGCTGCCTCAAATACTTATGAGCAAAAGAGTGGAAAATGATATAAAAGTGCCCAGCTCGTGCCACCTGGCTCATGAGGCTTGGTAGGCTTCACACATGTGGAGAGGAGGAAGGAAGGCCATTTTAGATGCCCAGAAATCCCCTGTGTTCTCTACTTCCCTGCCTATGTGCCCCAAGGGGTTATCCTTGAGTTTATATACCTGCAGAGACAGCTAGACTTTGAGCCCTGATTGAACTTGCTATCTCAGTCACTCAGTCTTCAGCACATGGTGCCTCATGTTATCATGTTCTATGTTTCATGTATGTCTTTTTTCTTTAAGGTTGTGAATACCTGCAAGCCATGGAGAAGTTTCTGCACCAGAAACTTCCATTCTTTTCAGTGCAATGCTTAGTCTGGTACCTGGCATTGAACAGGTACTTTAAAAAAACAAAACCAAAAAACAGCTGAATTGAACTTTAGTTTGGTATTGAAGATATAAACTGAGACTGGGGTAGTCAAGAAGACTGTTGCTCTTGACCTCAGGATAAAATTAATTCCTAATTATTAAAAAACAATTGGTATAGTTTGTTGGTACAATTTTCCCCTGGAACCCAGGAGTGGCAGCCAGGCATGGTGGTTAATAGGCCAGGCGCAGGAAGCTGATGTCCTGGCTGAATTCCGGAGCTCTTCCCGCTGACCTTGTGGCCCTGGGCAAATCACCCATCAGCCGAATTCTTCTTCCATGAAAGATAAATGATAAAAATCACTCTTTGTGTCAGCAGCACATAGTGATGTAACGGATGCAAACTGCTGAAAGGGGTGCATGGCATGCAGTAAGCCTTCACCAGTATTTACCTGTTGGCCGCGCTGCAGCGGCTGCCACTCCTTTATTCGGGAACATGCTCCGAGACAGCCTTTCTCCCGATGCGTCCTGATTTCCGTCGAGAGGAAGTACGTGGCAGGGGGAAACCAATCTGACTTCAGGTTCTGATTCCACTTTGCACAGCCATCTCAGGCTACTCGGTCAGGGTACACTGAGTATCTGCGTTCTTTCTAAAATGAGGGTAAGGGTACCTGTCCTCCTGGTTGTTGAGGATTAACGCTTCGCTAAAACAGTTTGTGAAATGTTGCACAACAAGCAGCTTGATTAGATTTTCAGTTGGCTTTTCTCCCATGTGCGTGTGCGAGCATGGACACACACGGGTGCCACGCACACCACTGCCTCTTCTCCACAGCGGGTGCTGTCCCTCCGTGGTGCTCAGCTGTGTGTCTCATCCCCACATAAGTGCAGGTTTTGGTGGACCTTAAACTTAAGAGAATAATTTCAGTCCATCTATGAAAATTAGGAAACTAAAAATATAAAATTAGTTTCTTTAAATGATATTTATTTAAAGTGAGAACAGTGACCCGGAGTAGTGGTGGGAGGGAGGGTTCCTTGTAAGAGAAGGGTAGTTTTGGCTCTAACTCGACCGTTGATGACTCATCGCCATGAGTCAGCCCATTTACCATGTGGTTATGTCACCACCTTTCTCCCAAACCCTCCCTGTCCTTTCTCAACTCTACTCTTGGTAGGTGAGTCTGTCTCTTCCTGTTCCCTGAGGTCAGAGATCAGTCAACATCCTTCCCTCTTTTTCAACACATTTCACTCACCAGCCATTCTGTCCACCTGCCAGATATCTCCTGCTTTCCCACTGGTCCAAGCTCAGTGGGATGAGAACTGAGTTTAGAACTCTGTATCCCCTGTTCCTTGCAGAGTGCTGTGGTTGGCGTTGGCCCAATGAATGAATGAATGAATGAGTGAATGTCTGAATGAGTTTCAGCAGCCTGTCCACAGAGCTACCAGTCAGCGTCCTCAGAAGTATCGCTGGTCCTGGGATCGCTTACCCAGGGCCACCTCTGCTCCTTGCCTCCGTGCTCCCTTTCAGAGCTGGTGATATAGGTCTCAACTACAGTGATCTGAGCTCTTTTCAAACACTAACACCTTCAATCTTCATAACCACTCAGTGGGGCAGGTACTATCATCATCTCCAGTTACAGACAGGAACCCAGGGCATGAGCATTTGAGTGGATTTCTCAGAATCACTCAGTTAGGAAGGAGCAGAGGCAGAATGCAAGCGTTGCACCCAGTTTGCGGTCTGGCTTTCAAGACCTGTGCTCTGCCCCCTCTACCTCCCTGGCTCCCTCCCGACTTCCAGAGACCTAGGTGCTTCCAGACTAACACTGTATTCACCTCTCCAGCGTGCCCCGACACCTTCCCTGCAGCCACTTCCGCAGGCAGGGTTCCATGCGCCCCGTTTGTTAGTTACCATGCTGGCTCATTTTCACATCCACTGAACTCTTCAATTATTTACGCATCTTTCCCTTGCACAGCAGCCTCTCTCCCACAACTGCTGTAGTACTCCCCGTGAGCCAGGTACGGACAGTCATGACAGAGAGGCCGTGGGCCTTTCTGCATCAACAAGAGCACACACGCCTGATGCAGTTAAAACTTTGCTAAATGTCAAGAAGGAAAGGTTAAGAATAGCAGGAGGGCTTCCAGGAAAGAACCCAATTTGCACAGGCAGGTGGTGGTGATGGTCCAGAATGCCTTTCTCTGGTGCACACCTGAGCTGGACAGGGCTGGCCAAGTGAGAAAGGTGGAGTGTGTCCAAGGCAGAGGGACAAGCCCGGGGTAGGGGGGCCTTGAGGTGGGGACCTGGCTGACCCATTCAAGGCATTAAGGGAGAGCCTCTGTTCACACTGTGCAGGATGGAGGAGATATGGCTTGAGGATGGGATATGAGCCCGGCAGGCTGAATCTGCTAAAATATTCTTAAAAGACTTCAGGCTTGACCTTAAACATAACAGGAAGATGATGAAGGGTTTGAGCAGGAGCAGTGGCCTGCTGCTTTACATAACTGAAAAAATGAATATTCTGTCTGCTGGGAGAAGAACAGATTAGGAGGGAACAAGACCCGAAGTGTGGAGAAGTTGCAAAGTGAGACTGAGGGTCCTTATGACTTTGATTAAATTTAGTTTTAAATCCTAGCTCTAGAAACCATATCTTTATCTTTCTCTCTCTCCATCTCTCTCTCTCTATCTACCTACCTACCTATCCATCCATCTAGCCATCCATCCATCTACTCCTTAGAGACCTAGCCTTTCCCCCAGATAATCAGCAACCCCCAAGGCAACAGAAGGCCAAATCCCAGACTTGGCTAGCAGTCACGCTGCCCAGACTCCGGCAGGCTAAAGATAACATCTTGACCTGAGTTATGGTTCAGTTCCTGAGCCCTAAGGCGGAATGACCCCCTGTCTTCTTTCCTATGAAACCAGACAGAGTGTCACTGGAACTGACCCCCAGACCTAAAGAAATGATTAATTACCTTTCCTCATCTCTGACCCATCAGCTCCCAGCATGACTCCAAACCCCCTAACCCATGGAGTCTTGTGACTTTCCCCTATATAATCTTAACCTACTGCCATTAGAGAGTTCAGACTTTTGAGTATTTCTTCTCGTTCTCCTGGGTGGCACCATTATAGTAAAATAGCCAATATTTCTCCACTGCAATTCTCAGTGTTCTGCTAGCACCTGGTGGATGGACTCTTTCTAGTTTATAACATTAGGAGGCTGTGACAGTAGTACAGGTGGAGGTCATGTTAGCTTAGAGAAGTGATGGGGAGATACAGCTGAAGATGAATGGATTCGAGATACAGTTGGAGGATAGATTTGAGCAAATGGTTGTTCTCAATAAGTATTTCTATGTGAAGTAAAAAATTATCTCTGTGCCTCACCTCCTCCTTCTTTCATCCATTCTGCTCTTAGATTTCTTTCTATACTTAAGTCCAATAAAACCTTGCCTTCAAGTAACACCCGAGTTCCCTAGGATGATAATCATCAAACCTCAACTATCTCCTCCCACCTCCATGCTGTCTTTCCCATCACAGCACCAAGCCACTCTAGCTGTGTAGCATTCCTCAAATGGACCCTCTGCTGCCACCACTGCTCTTCCTCACTCCAGGTCTACGGGATTGCATCCTTACCTCTTTGCCTCCAATTCTACTCATCCTTCCAGGCTTGGTGGAAAGAGCTGATCTACAGCCATTCTGATACATTCTGAAGTGCGGTGTGAATACATCGCGCTTTCTCCTTTCTCCTCCCTTAGCATATTTTCACAATAACATATAAACTGGTTAAGTAAAGCATTGGAACCAATCCCACACAACTAGTATGATAATGTATATACACAGTCATCACATTGTTTTTATATTTCTCTGCCTTTATTGTTCTCAATAGCTCTGAAGCTAAATGCTGCTTCCATTGAAGTTGTCAGGGCAGTTTTCAGAAAGACTATGAGGAAAATGGGCTCCTCTGGCCAGCAGGGGATGGACCCAGGGAGGTCTGTTTTCCTATAGCCATTTTCTAATTGAAATATGCCAGAATCCTCATACCATCCACCAGATTAAGACTCAAGCTATTTGTCATTTTGTTGCCTTGGAAACAGAAAAAATTTAGCTTTCTTGATCTATCTTTTTGGAACGCATGGGTTCACTTTGGGCCCTGTTATGCAAGGCACAGCTATCTTTAAAATGTATGGTTGCTTCCATATCCATGCATGCACAGGACTGCTGGGTGCTTTGATCTTTCACCATGCTGCTGAATCAAAATGCCAAAATGCCCCCAAGTTCTGGCCTGCACTGTGCCCAGCTGAAAAGGTACTGAGAACCAAGTCTGATCTTAAATTCATAAAATCCAGCCTTCTGTCCCTAGTTTGGCTCCCACATTTTGCCTCAAACCTGAAGACTGCTACCTTTACAGGACTCTGTTCCCTTTTGCATGCCACTCCGGAAGAGCGCCCGAGGCCCGAGGGCAGGGCTCCCCTCTGCAGCCCGGAGGCGGAGTTCCACCCAGTGTTCTGAGCTGTGCACACTGGTCATACTGCTGTCCTTTAGGGCGCTCCCTTCAAGAGGCCACGTGCTAGTTCAATGAGCTGCTTGGCTCAGAGTGGGATCTCAAAGCTTTTTCTCTGAATTGCCTCCAGAGTCATTTATTAGTCCCCAAGGTCAAATTGGTTTTTATGGAGATCGTAATTCTTCCCACACTTAAAAGTGTTTTATTCCTTCTTTCTCTGCTTTTGAGGGAGTATGAAGCGAGGGCAGATCAGAGGTCTATGCCCCACAGATAACACTGAAACCACAAAGGTGTGTGTGTGCATGTGTGGCTGTGCATGTGTGCATGAAATGTGTGTTCCCATGTGTTCAGGGGCGTGGAGCAAAGGGTCTGATTGCTGGAGGCAACCTGCCACCTTACGCTGGCAAGAGGCAGACCCAGTGAGCCAGCCTTTGCGTGGACATGTTGTAAAAAAAAAAATCCATGGGCCAAGCGGCTGAGGCAAGTGCCAATAGTTGAACATGGTCTATTTTTTTTCAATATGTTCTCACTGATAATAATTTGTATTATATTTACTCAGCATCTAATGAGATTGGTTTATGCTCATTTTAACTGGTGCTCACTAAGTATTTTCCAGGAAAAAAAAAATATGGTCCCATTAGAAACCATCAGAAGTTTCATTTAACTACACAAAAAGTGTGATTTAAAAAAGTTTCTTTTTTCAGAAAAAGGGAGATTTATTACTTTAAGTATATTCATTACATTGGATGCATAGTGCTACCTATTAAAAGTCTTGCTTTCATTCCTAGATGTAGAAATGTTGCATAATTCATTTAAACTGCATGCCTAAGCCACATTACCCTCTGCTTAGATTACAATTATATTTTTTGAAGCAAGCTGTCAATCTATTGCATTTATAAACCTACTCTTAACTTTTCACATATTGGTTTGGAAGCGGAGTCAGTAAACTTTGTCTGTAAAGTGCCAGGTTGTAACTATTTTAGGCTTCGCGAGACAGCCTCGCAATTACTCAGCTCTGCCGTTGTAGTGCAAAAGCAGTACGTAAGTACGTAAACAAATAAACATGGCTGTGTGGTAATAAAACTTTATTTAAAAAACCGGCTGCAGGCTCTAGTTTACAAAGCTTGATTTAGAAAATGCAGGTTCAATTCTCCCCAGACTCCATTAATCACAAACTTCCAATTAGTGATAAGACTACATGCAATGTGGAGTCTATGCTAATTTTTAGAATATGTGTTGGTTTCATTTTCATTTTGAAAAGTAAATTTAGCATCATTCAAGGCAAAAGTAACCGAAGCAATCAATATTGATGCAAACCCAGGCAACATTTTTAGTCACTCTGATCTTTCCATTTGGAGGTGCCACAGTCTGTTGGTATCTGTTTTCATTCTTTAACAAATATTCGAGCCTTTCCCATGGGTGAGGTCCCGTGCTAGGTCGAATGAACTCAGCTGACCCCTGATGGGACTCCTGCTCCCATGGAGTCTGAATGCTTTCAGTGCCTTGTTCATTACAACTCCACTGCAGGCCAGGGCTCGCGCCTGGTAGGTGTTCAACACATCTTTGTTGATTGACTGAAATGCTGTATCACATTTGACACATCTAAAGTGAGTCCTTATCTTCCCCTCAAACTTAATTTCTCTTTCTGCCTTCATTGCTTCTATTTATAATATTGTTTTCTAAGGTTTAAAGCCCCAAAGTCATCTTTGGTGACAGCTCGTGGATCCATCCCTTCACTCTATCCTACACGTTATAATCACTTTAATTTTCCTACAACTCAGCTCTGATTCTGTCAGCCCTCGTTCGCAGCACCTGGGGAGTTGCGCTTTGCTTTCAAACACGAAGGCCGGGCTGCTCCTCCTGTGAGAGTCATCCCCAGGGTCCGGGTTTACTGGTCCTCTTTCTCTGACTTTCGCCTGTGACTTGTCACAGCAGGCTCTCCCCGCATCCCTCTTCTCCCCGAGAGAAAACATGCACACACACATGCACACACATGTGCACATGTACACACTTATATACATTCAACGCCTCCCATACTACCCTAGACGGCTTACTTTTATCATGTACTCTGTGTATTTTCTAAATGAATTTTTGCTTGGCGTTTTACTCTTCCAGAATTCCTTTATCTCCATTTCAAGACACCGTTAAAATCAATTTTGACTCCACTTTGTCTGTGGAGAATTACAGGTCCTGATAGTGCCTGTGGTTTCCAGCTTCGTGTGCCCTTATCACATCCTGCTGCAGCAGGCTGAAATCTAAACGTGACTAATCTTTGGTGCAGGAATGTGACTGCCTTCTCTTCCCTCTAAACAAACCCTCATTTGTTCCAGAGCTTCTGTTTGCGGGCCTGACACTTTGCTCTATCCTATTCGGAAGATAGTGCCTTTCCACTTAGAGTCAACTCGTACAGACACGTCTGCTTTTCCATTCTGTCACCAAGGCGGAAATCCTCACACAGGTCCATGTCTTCCCTTGTTTTCAGCCTGAACAAGACAGACCTGGGTCATCGGCCAGTAGCAGGGCCCCTGAGCTCCACAGTGCTCAGGTCAAGAGTCATCCAAGGCTCCAGAGACAGGATCCACACCCTTCTTGGCCTTCCTGGTCCTGAGACTCTCTTCTGAGTCCCTGAAACTCTGAACCCTTTCAGGGATCCTGTGGAAGCATCTGGAATCCTCAGGCTGAGCAAAAGTGAAGACCCCACCACGCCATGCTGCTTCCTGCTTAACTGCTTGGTGCTGGTTCCCAGAAGGGAATGTCCTCTTAGAATTCCACATGGAGGCAGCCACCAACCCCTCTCCGGGATGCTGAGGTCTCCACTCCTGCCCACCCTGGCTGAATCTCAGGGCGTGAGGTCTGCTGGGTACCTTTATGGGGGTCCCACACAGCAGCATAACCATAACCCCACACTCATTCCCTCTGAATTTCCTGACTTTCTCTTTGCTGCTTGACCTTTTAACTGTTTTCCAAAATTCAGGAAATTTGCTCTTGTGTTCTCTCTGGAGTTTTGCCTGTTCTCCAGGCAGCTTTAAAGCTGTGGTTGAAGGGCCCCATGTCTTCTTCCCTCATCTACATCGCAGTCTGGCTCTTGAAAATCGAAGCCTCTTGCTGGCATACCAAAGTTTGGATAACCGTATTTTAACGTGTCTGTTTGAACTTAAAGCTGAGTCAAGACCTCCTGGCTCCTGGTTCCCCCTCCCGCTGCAGAAACCTATAAAAGGAGGCAGCCACGCGCGGCTGGGAGAGTGGCCAGATGAAATATAGGGCATCTAGTTAAATTTGAGTTTCAGATAAACAACTGGTGTAAGCTATATCCAATATATTGCCTGGGTCACACTATATACTAAAAATAATCAATTGCTTACCTGAAAATTAAATTTAATTGGCTGTTCTCTATTGTAATTTACTAACAAAAATAATTATTAATTTGAATTTCCCAGCTTTTCCATTAGATTGTAGTCACCATAAGAACTCTAAGTAAAAGCAGGCAATGCTAGTAGCTGAGGGTTCACCACAAGTGAACTACATCAAATTACAATTTTCAAAATTATGGTTGTTTTTATACACACTGACCTAAAAAAGTAGAGCAGATAAAGGGGTAATTCCACATTTTGATTTAATAGAGGAGTGTCACTTTCTGTTTTCATTTTTTAAAATTTTAAAGCTGATACAATTTAGAGATTAGTGGAGGCCATAAAGTATTTTATACACCATGTTTCTAAAATATTAAAGCAATTATAAATAATTCTATATTGTTGACTTCCTTTTTGCATTTCAATAACTTTTATAATAAAAAGTTATAGGATGGCAATTTTTATTTTAGAATTCTTATTGTTAGCAGAATCTTGTAGAATAAGTGAGAAATTATAATTAGTATTTTGTTTAAAATGTTTTTCATGTATAAATATGTGAGGAAATTCAGGGATCAATTGATTTTTATCACTGGGAATAGTGATAATGGAAACACACAGTTTTTCAACTTCTCATGAATTCTGAGAGCTAATTAATTTTGCAGAATATGCTGGCATTCTGTTATTAAAAACTTCAGTCTTCAGTGTTCTAGCTCAATGATGTGCCCTTTGGTCTAGATTGGTAGAGTTTCCTTGGCTGTGTGCATTATCCTTTTTTTCTCAAATAAATGCAGAACTTAGCAATGCATTCTAAAAATCAATTTAATCATCTTTTTAATATCTGTAACATAAAACTAAAATGGAAATGGATCCACCACCAGCAAAAGAGAATTAAAACAGTTTGAGCCCTGGCTGGTGTGGATTAGTGGATTGAGTGCCGGCCTGTGAAGCAACGCATGGCTGGTTCAATTCCCAGTTGGGCACATGCCTGAGTTGTGGGCCAGGTCCCCAGTAGGGGGTGTGTGAGAGGCAACTGCACACTGATGTTTCTCTCCCTCCCTCCCTTCCCCTTTAAAAATAAGTAAATAAAATCTTTTTTTCAAAAAACAGTTTGAGCTATCAGAAATGGCATAATAATGGGTAATATTTTACAAAACAGTGATTTTCTAAGCACTGAAACACTGTAAGTTATTTTCACTTCTGTTTTTGTCACTCGGAGTGTTGTGTAAGATAATAAAGATTAAAACATCAGCTCAGTAGTACCCTCCATAGGACACCCACCGCCCTTTACACTGTGGCTGCCAGCCCATCACTCTGGTCTCACGCTCATGCTTTGCCAGGTGACAGTGGTAAACAGACACAGGTTTAAAAGTTCAAGCCACAGCCACCCAGCCAGGAACAAATAGCTCTGATTTACTGCTACCATGACACCCATCTCCATCATGCCTGCCCATGTTGCCACTTCAGAAAGTCCCTTCTTCGCCGTAAAAGCCGTCCTGTATTACAGTCTTACCAACAGAAGACATTGTGATAATGATGTAATAAAAATGTAAAGTTAGAATTCTGAGAAGTTCATGAAAAATGGCAAGTAACACAGTTGAAAAAGAAAGATGGGAAACATGTAAGGGAACAGATTGTCTTGTTTCAAAAATATTGGAGAAATATAGACCATACACACCGAACAAGCAACCTGTCAAAGATGCGGTCGTTTGTCAAGAGATTTTTGGACATGGAAGAGTGACTCACAGCACCATCCTCCGAGTCCGACGCTAAAGCAGAGGGCAGCTTCCGCAGTCCAGTCCCTGTTTTCTCCACCCCGTGGCCTTGATTTAAGACACAATAAAGAAATCTAGCCATCTCCGGGTCCAGAGCCCTTCAGAACAATGTGGGGACTTGCACACTGCCCCCTGGTGGTGTCCTGGCCTCCCCTGCCCCTCCACATATCAGCGTCGCCCATCCTGGACAACTTCTGCCCCGTGCACACATCATCCTTTTCCCTTCGCGTCATCATGAACTAGACTTAGGAACTGCCTCTTCTCCGAGCAGTTTGCTGTGGAAGGCCTTCCCCACCTCTCATTCTCATCACACGCTCTACTCAGACTTCCATGGCTTAGCATTTTCACAGAACCAGAACTGTTCCTTTCCTATAGACATCCCAAAGTTTCTTGAAGACATGGCTACATCTTACTTGTCTCTGAAATTTTAATGTTATCACATCTGCTGCTGAGAATCTCTGTTGACATAATGAAAACATATTTGCCTAATATTATATAATAAGCATTTATGAATTGCCTCTGAAAAGACTAGTGACTGTGACATAAATGCATTATTCTATGTGAGAGTTTCATTGAAGTGTAATTTATACATATATGTGTGTGCATATGTGTGTATGGCAGCAAAGTTACATTGAAATAATTCATGTTTTCAATATTTAATGAAATTGCTCAATAATATGTATTTTCAGTGCCTTTTGGGTGCATATATAATGTAAGCTCTTTTTTATTTTGACAGCTATAGGATAAAAATGTATTTTATTACAAACAAGAATGTATACAGTATAGAATATTTATATTCAAAGTCAAAATAAGTTTCTATCAAAGTGTGAATGTTTTGCTTTGGAAGGTAACAAAGCCCATGTATGATTTTTTAAAAAAATAAGTTTTAAAAAGCTCTTACGTGTTCCTGCTCTGTGTATGGAGACACATACACTCTGGGGAAGGTCACAGGGCATTTTCTTGAAAAAAATCCATGTAAACTTAGAGTTTAGAGAGCAAAAAATAAAACGGTTTTTAGTTCTGTGAGCAGATGTGATCATCTGTCAGTCACTGTGTCCAGAGCACAGTTAATTTATGTCTCTGATATGAGACACCACTTTAGCGCATGTGATATATTTCTGATCTTTTTTTTCCCATACAGTCTAATTCTCAAATTCAAGCATCTGGAAAGTCAGTGAGTCACATGATTTATGAAGACGAATTTGTGGAGAGCAGTCACTAATCACTCTGCCATCCCAGGCGCCTAGGCGAGTCACCTTGCATGGCCTTTCCCTCCCCGCGGCACCATTCTGAAAAGAAGGGGAATGAATCTGCGCCCCCCGTTTTTGAACTCTTCCCCACGAGAAGAAAACATCACATCCTGACAATTCACTGAGAGCAACTGACAAGGCTTGCAGTTGACACCTGCATTTCACGTTTCACCCAAATACGTCACACTTTGTTTACTTTTTCCTTATCTTTAGGATAGCTTTAAAAGGTGTTCGATGACAAAGAAAATTCTCTTTAGGTTGAAAGGCTTTAAAATCATCACTCGGTTTCTCTTCTCTACTAGAAATAACAGTGTCACAAAAGTTTCTTTTGTCAGCTGTGCTGGAGGATGACCTTCCTCAGCATCTTTTCAAACTTCCCACTCCTGGGAAAGCGTGGTTAACTCAGAGAAGAGATTCAGTCTTTCTCTCCATTATCCTATTATTAAAAATATGAATGTTTTCCAATGAAAGGTTAATAAAAGTGAAGTACAAAGAGGCTATAAAATCGCTTGTACCGTGAGTAAAGGGACGTAGGCAGTGGTAAGAAATAAATTTCCGTAGGAGGCTGTGGTCATTTTAAGAATATAATGTAAACTCTTGAATTATCTAACAGGGAATAAACCAGTGTGCCATCTTCTTTACAATAACATAATAAACTTTTCTAAGGGCTTTTTTTTTTAATAAATGTATGTCACATTTACAAGTAGCCCCTGTCTAAATTTAATAACTTCATTTAAAACCTAAATGACATTGCTTGTCATTACTTGATTTCAGTAAAAAAATATGATTGTATTTAATGGTTCTTACCTTCTTTGTAGTGTGTTGACAATCAATTTTATTAGTATTTTCCCAAAATTTTTGCCTAAAAGATACATCTTAAGCACATCGGTGTCCAGTCTCCTGAATCAAACCATGTGTGCGTGTGTGAGTGCGTGCATGCTCACACGTGTGTGTGCTTGGAAATGGGGCACTTGCCAAGATTCCTCTCCTTTGAGTCATATTTTTCACTTCAATATTTCTGAGCTTATGTGGGCTTCGTTTCACTTTTCTTTCCTTTCCCTTTCTGCCTCCCTTTCCTGCTTCACAGGCCTGCAGGTTTCTGCAGACCCTCCAGGGGGAGCACTGAGAGAAGCAAAAGACATCGTACTTGAAATTGGAAGGATCTGAACTTTCCAGAAGTGGAAAGGGGAAAGGGCCTTCCCGCCGAGAGAAGAGCCGTGAGGAGCAGCGATGCCTGCAAGGGTGCGGCAGCTCCTGTAACAGCAGCTGGATCCCCGGAGGAGAGCGGCCAGGGTGGGATCGGGGACTCAAGCGGAGAGGGGGCAAAATAGTGAGGTCTCTCATTTCAGAGTGTGGATTTGTATTTTATTTGTAGGCAACAGAGCACGAGAAGAAGGTACCAGGAAGGGAATGGCATAATTAAGTTAGTTTTGAAGATGGTGTTTTTGGTGGCTGGGATGAGGATACCTATGTCTGAGAGAGCAGGGGTCTGTGGGACCAGGTGAGAGGCTTTGCATCGTTCCAGGTGAGTGAGACAAGGGTTTGCATTAAGGCAAAGGCAGGAGGTAAGGCGTAAGTCTAGAGTGACATATGTCAGAGACAAAGTCATGGGCAATTGCATGATTTGTGAAGGGGAGAGGACTTGAAGACTCAGTCAAGATTTTTGGTTTAGGGAGTAGATTTTTGGTTAGGGAGAACACAGATTCAAGGAAGCGGACCAGATCTGGGGTCTTGAGAGAAGGCGTAATGCTTTTGAGGTGTCTAGAACAATTACCCAACAGATGCGCATATGGCATTCATGAGAGGAGCCTGGCGTTGGGGGTACAAGCGGGCAAGTGGGCATAAGCAGGTAAGCAGATGGCAGCGGGGAATTCTGACCAGCAAGGAGCACGGTCCTAGCCAAGGACGGGTTCCAGGCATTAGGGACGAACAGGAATCACTGGAGCAGAGCAAGTGCCTTGCCTTAAGGGTGTTGCGCTGAGGTGCTGTGTTTTGAAGGTGGGGTTCAGGGAAGCATGTCCTCGCCTGGTCACTGGAAGTAGGGGACAAGATAGAAAGTGGCAATCTAGACAAGGCCAGGCCCTAGGTGACAGACCAGCCTAAACTTGATGTTGGGTTCTTAGAACATGACTGACATTTCCTTCAAGTTTTCCAATTATAGTCTGTGTTGAACTCACTGCCCAGAGAGGCTAAACCTACTGGTATGGGCAGAAGGGACTCTGGACAAGCCCAGTGAGCCCTTTTCTTGTATTCATATGCCAAGTACCAAAATGGTCCCCCAAAAAATCCCAGTAAAGGATAATGCCCATGCCTTTTTACAGGTGATAGTCCCGTCAGACTGAAATTCTGCTGTATTCTGATATGCAACATTTTTTTCTTAATGCGATAGAACATTCCCTAAGTCACAGCCTACATATTCTCCACGTGTTACCAGTTGAAACCAAGCAGGGAGACCCTTAAAGGGCATATATCAGAAAGGAATCAATACTCTCTTTTTTTTCCTCGTTGAAACGTAACCAAAGAAACATTCCCATCAATTGCAATGACTGTCATAAGAAAGAATGCTCTCCACTTGCATTAACAACTAGGAAGTATTTGAGAATATTTCCCTTCTCTTTTTCGTATAAAGAGGAAAAAACTACATGGTGTCTCTCCTAACAGGGTCGGGGGCACATCAGGTTATTGGCAGGAAATAATCCCGGCTTTCTTGAAAAGATGAACCGCCCAAGGTCTCTCAGCCTGAGGGCAGCCTGCCATTGCTGGACAGTGTGCCATTGACCGTGGAGAGGGCGACAGGATGGGAAAAAGTATAGTTGGCCCATTGTTTAAATGGGACTCCAGACATTCTCGTTTGCTGTGTATTAATTGAAAGGAATCATTTGTTTGGTGGTTAAAATAGTTTGCTTCTGAAATTTGCTAAGAAATGGTGGCTGATCTCTCAGAAAACTCAAGGCCAAGTTAAATTTTTCCAGCTTTCAAGCTAACACATTAATCCTTTTTTTCCCAAAGAGTGAAAGCCTTAAATGGAAATCAAAGTCCGAAGCACAAACACTAACCCCTTTTGCCTGAAGTGGTGTTCAACAGAAACGACACTGCATTTCCTTTCTTACTTCTGAGAAACTGGTTCAAAGGTCAAGCCTAATGGAACTCTTCGGAAGTTTTATTTTCCTTTGCAGTCTTAATAAAAGGCTCAGAGCTTGACCCAATAAAATTTAGACTATGAAGCAGTCTCAGTTGTTGAAGGAAGCTTCGTGGATTTTTTCCCTTTAAAATAATCATATATAGGAGATCAAAGACAGTGCCTTCGTATTTCACTGAAACAACACATAAACTCATCCATACATAGGCAGATATCCTTATGTCCTTTATAGATATAATTTATTCTTTTTCTTTTGGATTAAGTTATCATCATAGGTATGGTTACTAAACCATACATAGTTTGATATGCCATTATGAAACATAAAGTATAACTAATTGAAAATGCGTCCCTTGATGAGACGGATGTTGGGTTTTAAGAATTAATTATGTATCCATGCACAAATGTTATTTTTTGCTAGAATAAGGCAGGTCAGTACCAAAATTTCTGTATTTGGCTTTTATAGATGCAACTGTTAAAAAAACTTTGTTCGCATAAATATGCAGTGAGGTGTGGGATGAATACAAGGTTGGCCTTTATTTGTAAAGAGGAGGAAGAGAAACTGTGAAAGGGAAGTGGAGAGAATGGGTGGAGGGCAGATAGATACTGGCAAAAATGAGCATCTTGAAATTGATTGCCTTGGAATGCTTGGTGACCCTCACACTGGGGATGTACCACCTCAGCCTGAAAAGCTACTGACCCAGAATTTACTTTTTCTAGATCCCCATGCTTCCTGAAAGCTTCACCCCGGATTCTTCACTGGGGCTGTAAATTCCACAACACTGTGTGAGAAGTCTGAAGGCCTTTTATTAGTGATACAAAAGAAAATGGTTGGGTAACACTGACTTGCAGATCAGGGCTTCTTTTTTTTTTTTTTAATTTTATTTATTTATTTTTAGACAGAGGGGAAGGGAGGGAGAATGAGAGGGAGAGAAACATCAATGTGTGGTTGCCTCTCTCGTGCCCCTTACTGGGGACCTGGACCGCAACCCAGGAATGTACCCTGACTGGGGAATTGAACTGGTGTCCCTTTGGTTCACAGGCCGACACTCAATCCACTGAGCTACACCATAAAGGTAGCAACCCCATAAATTGAGTGAAGTCCACACTGTCCTGTCCACGCCAGCCCTGTTCGGCTCCTGTGGACTCATGCCTGTGCTGTCTTTCATATTGTCAGTCATTTCACATCTGGTCTTCCTCTTTTCCTGTAGTCTTCTGTTTTTCCCAACATTATTGTCTTCTCCAAAGAACCCTTCTTTCTCATATATCACAAATCTTTTCAATTTTAGAGAGGATAAGTGTATATATGTCGATTTGCATGTTGTATTTTAAACACTATTCAAAATTCATCTTCAGCAAAGGCATATCTGAATGAGCAAAATGACTGGCCAGCTAAACTGCCTCACTTTGGGCCTTCTGGGTGAGGCTACCACACGCCGAAGGCCCCGCTTTGAGGATACGCATACAGTTTACTGTGGAACCTACAGCAGCTCTGTCTGGCATCTTTTATCCTGAATACCCACTCATGGCTCCAAACACAGCCTTTTTTTGTTCTGTCTGCTAGGGCTGCCAAAACAAAATAACCAGAGGCTGGAAAATTTATTTCCTCACAGTTCTGGAGGCTAGAAGTCCAAGATCAAGGTGCCAGCAGACCTGGTTTCTCCTGAGGCCTCTCTACTTGGCTTGCAGATGGCTGCCTTCTTCCGGGTGTTGTCACATGGTCTCTTCTCTTATAAGAACACCAGTCACACTGGATTAGGGCCTTACCATGATGGCCTCATTTTAACTTAATCACCTCTTTAGAGACCTTCTCTCCAAATAGTTACGTTCTAAGGTACTGGAGACTGGGCCTTAGAGACTGGGCCTTGAACACGTGAATGTGGGGAGACACGATTCTGCTTTAGCAGCTCTGTTGAGCAAGTACAGATTCAAGGCACTGTAGAGTGACATGTGATTGGAGAGAGGCAGAGAGGGCACAGGGCAGAAGCTGGGGTCACAGCGGCCCTGGCAGTCAGTGCCAGCAGAGAAGAAGGCGGCGAGGAGGAGAAGGTCAGAGGGAAGCAGCAGGCAGAGGCAGAGATGCCGCACACTACAAACGCCTACTTCTCAGTGCCATGCTCGGAGTTCCTGCCACAGCCCCAAAGCGGCTTTTGTATCCAGGACCGTGATATGGTTTTCAATGAGACCTGCCTGGCGAGGCTGCTGTGGCAGCTTCCTGTCCCTTTCATACTCCTCTGGAAACTTACAACAAGCTCCTATTGACTGAAATGACCAGAGTGCGTTTTTATTCCTTGCAATTTGTGAGTGCTTATTGCAGGGAATGAGCTAATGGGACATGTTACATACAAGCGCTTCGGTAGATGGTAGAGGCTTCAATGATACGCACGTTGCATGCAGATAAACTTAAGGGCCCTGTTACACGTTGCATACTTTGCCTTCGTTTTCATCACAGCAGCAGTGCAGGGATATCAAGCAAACTCTTTTCCTTTCTAATGGATACAAAGGAAAATTTGTAGTCATTGAGGGTTCAAGGTTCCTTAAGCCGAGCGGGTCCAGCCTGTATATAAGGTGTGTGTGTGCCCATGCGCTCACACTGCTTAGCAGACAGGTCCAGTGTCTGGGCTTCTAATGACCACTTCTACAATATCAGCAATAATGCCTGTTACTTCCAGGCTGATTTATGCTAAATTTAAATCTGTTAATGTGTCAGTAATCTCCAAAACAAAGCACAGCAAGTATCTTGGAAGGTCCCCTGCAGAAACATTTCAGTTTATCTAAAAGAGCCCATGTTTTTATATTTTCTTTGTTAATGTCAGAAGCACTTTTACTGCAGTATAGATGTTAATTGCCACTTATCTTAATGAGCTCTTTTCTAATATAAAATAGCCCGGCTTGAAATATAGCAGACTTCTTTGTCACGAAGAGATAGGAATAGGAGTTCTGTTGGCACCTGGGAGAAATGGGATGTGTTTTTTCCTGTCTTGCTTTCTGTGTGTTGGTTGAAGGCTTTCTGATTGAGGGCCTCAGAGGGATGAGTCGCTGTCTTTATCTTCAGTGTGAAGAGGAAATAACCCCGCAGAAGTCACTAAATGGAACTTTGGCTCCAAAAGCAAAAGGGACGACAGGAGCCTCTGAGGTTATTAAAACATCGTTTATGTGGTAGCTGGTATAATCAGTTACTAAGGGCAATTTTAAATAAAACTGTAGCAGAGAGTTTCAATTTAAATTTGATTTATTTTAAAGTTTATATGATTTTAAATGAGCTTATTTCCTCGTTCATATTCCTATTTCATCTCTCCAATCCAAAAGTTTCTAGTGTCCAGAAAAGTGCCTGGTGGCTCTGAGTGATCAATAAACATTTGCTGACTAAAAGAATGAATATATTTCAAACTGATCACCATAAGATGTTATTTCTCAAATAATGTTAATGAATATTTATTATCTATAGAATAATATTGTGTCATCAACTTTAAAAAGCAATTTCACATTATTTTAACTGAGTCTAATAGCTAATATATTAGGTGACATATTATTATTTTTATTTAATTGTAAGACAATGTGGGCAAGAGATCACAGAATTTACTTAGGTAACACATCTGACAAATAATCCACGGGCTAGGACACTATGCATGTTGTCCTTAAAAAACGGGCTCTGGAGCCACCCAAAAAGTAGCAGAAGGCACTGCTTGGCCAAGGGTCACACTCAGGATCCATGGAACCACTTCCATTCATTCTTTGTCCTGGTGACCCTCACCTGCTGCCCCGCCATCTGACCTTGGCTCCTGTCTGTAAGCCGGCTCTGTTCTTTTTTCTTTTCTTTGTTTTCCTTTGCACTGTGGCACCATACATATGCGTAACATAAAATCGATCATTTTAACCGTCTTTAAGTGCACAGTTCATTGGCATTAGGTTCATCAGCATTGTTGTGCAACTATCACCACCATCTCTGTGTGCAATGTTTTCATCTTCCCAAACTGAAACTCTGCACCCTTTAAACACTAAGTCCCCATGCCCCCTCCTCCGATCCCCCCTGCCCCCCCGGTAACCAGTATCCTAACTACTGTCTTTCTGTGCTTTTGACGACAGCTCTGAGCACCTCATATACATGGAATCATACAGGATTTGTCCTTGTTTGTGACTGGCTTATTTCACTCAGCATAATGTCTTCAAGGTTCATCCACATTGTAGCAAGTGTCAGAATGTCCTCCTTTTCTCAGGCTGAGTAACTGAAGACGAAGTATTAATAAAAACACCATCATTTGTGCAGACCACATTTTGTTTATCCATTTGTCTATCAGCGGATGTTGGGACTGTTTGGCATCTTTAGCTTTTATCTTTTAAACAAGAAAAGTAAAAAAGGAATTGCACAGGAGATATTGATTGGAAGGACAGCGGATAACTTGGTGAGATGGCCAGTCAGAGCGGGTAGCGCATGTCGTCACACGGCCCAATAGATGAAGACCATCATCACCATTTATGATCTCATGGTTTCTTTGTGCAGGAATTTAAGACAGGGAACAGCAGGGACAATTTGTCTCTGCTTCACAATGTCTGGGATCAAAGCTGCAAGACCCAAAGCTGTGACTGGCACTGGGGGACTTGCTTTGAAGGCGGTTCACGTACATGGGGGGCAAGCTGGTCCCTCACCATATGGGCTTTTCCATGGGGTTGCTGGAGCACCTAGGGTTTTGAACCCCTACTGAACCCCTACTGGTAGGCTGGCTTGCCTACCTACTGAAGTCACAAGCTGTCAGTTCTGCAGTCTTCTGCCAGTCACAAGGTCAGCTCTTATTCATTGTGAAAGGGGACCACACAGAGTTGTGAATATCCGGAAGTTGAGGTTATGGGATGCTGGCTACCACAAGCCTAATTACTGTTAATTCCACAGAGTGAGCTAGTTACATGGAGATTTTTCAGAAATGATTAAGGTTCTAGAATATTATTATGCTTTGAAATATATGGAAAAATTATAATTCCAGTCATTCATTCAGCAAATACATTCGAACAGCATACACAGGCAAAGTAAATAATATAAAAAGGCAGGATTTCTTTTTCCACACATACTGGGACATATGTGAGTATCGTAAGCTAATTCTGCATTACTCACTTGTTTAGAGAAGTGATTTCTGCCACATCGTGGGTTCTAAGCCAGTGGTTTCCAAACATCTGTCTGAAACCAACTTTTCTTTTTTCATAAGGCCCCTTTGATGCAATTGAAAAGGCTGTCCTATATTCTAAGGTTATTTCATGTCTGCCTTCCCAGTGTATTAAGAAGTGGTTGGAAGAGATCATTTACAAAGTAAAAGCCTGGTCACTCTATGGTGGCACCCTGTATGCCTTTTGAAATGAAACTACTGTTTGAATTCCAAAAACGGTGGCAATCACTGTGCTAAGTTTCAAAGTCAGCAGGAACCACCCTGGAGTCATCCTGCAGCATCCTTTAGTCTAGAGCAGCTAAGGGTAGGCAGAGACTCCCACCTTAGCGGTTTCTCTGCAAATGACCTAGTTATCACACACAATCAGAGGTTTTGTTTTTTTTGCTTCGGTGACATCATCCTCATAGAGGCCCCAGAGCTGGTGGTTGGTGGACCATGTTCTAGTATAAAATTTTAAGTGAGGACACATGCTTCATCTCATTCAAGATGCATTTAATTACAAAAATCATTCTGGATTGTAGGAACCTCTCCCACTGAGTTTCCCACTCAGTGTCTTCTCTTTCTTTTCTCCCTTCCTTCCTCCCTTTCCTCAGACTCTAACTCTTTTTAATAGAGTTACCTGGACTCTAGAACACACTTGGTTCAGCAACTGAGTTAAGGTAGTTGACCATCATCTTCAGTAGATGAAAGAATTTAAGTTACTAGAGTTCTCAAGCTGTAATGTATCATAAGTAATGGGAATTTTAGCTTAAAATGTGTGTTTTCTTACTATAAAATGCCAATTTTCTGTCTCTAGTTGTCAATGTCTCCAAAGTAATGAGCATTGTTAGCCACAAAACATCTCAAGATGCAATGGGAATGAATTTCCATTAGTTACAAACTGACAGTCAAGTACCACCTACCATGTAAGACAATAAAAGTTTTGAAGGCTCCATTTTTGTTCTCCACTAATTGTGCAAAGTCAAATGACATCAAAAAAATATTACAACTGGATTGTACATAAAATGACCAAAGGGTATTTCAGATTTGTGCTTGTGGTGGAATAAACAAGGAGGACTCTGAGGATGAACTGAGACACGTTAAAATTGAAATGGGCCTTCCATAGTTACAGAGCATAAATTGAAGGAAAGTCCTTTTAATTAAGAACTGGTGAAGTTTTCTGAGAAGCACAGAGCACTTTAAATAGCACATAACTTTGAAATGCTGAGCATAGCTGTGTGGATGCCTATTAAATTCCCAAACAAGCAACCATAACGTACTTTTCAATGTTTTCACAGCTCCTGTGACAGACCCATATTTCTGAAAGGGAAACAAATATTGTATTTCTCTAATTTTGGGAATGTATATTATTAGTTTTTAACACTCTATCAATATTGATTTAAAGAATGGGAACTGTTTAGAATGACTTTTTTTAAGTGGTAAAACAAAATAAAAGCAAAGCACAGGAGTTGAGAAAGCAGACCCATAAATAGGCAAGAAGGAAAATCAATATCTCGTTATATTGTATCTTTTGTCAACTTAATAACAGTGTGCTTATGCAAGTTTTATAGGTCTTATCTCTAGATAAATAAATGTGTGCAAAGCCAATAAATGAGTAGGTAGATTATTTATGTATATATACATACAAACACATACTTTAAGTCTATATTCCATCACTCTGAATTTCCTTGGTTTCTCTTCTCCGGGTGAGGGCTCCCACTCTTGGGAACCAACCTTGAGGAGGAAGAATGCTCTGATCCATTTTTGTCAATCTTATTTTTATTAGAATTTGGACCTATAAAACTGTCCTTTGATTTCTACTGAAGCACAAAACCTAGCTTTGATTCCTTCAAAACTGTGCACCAACATGGAGCAGCTGAACTCAGGAGCTTCCTGTCTGTCTGCAAGCCTCTCTCATTCTCCATGAGATTCCAGGGAAAGAGGCTCCCTCGTTTTGGTTCTCAGCTCATTTCCAAGGTACACCACTTCTAATATTCACACTTTTTTGTGCTCTTAAATATTCTGATTGCTCATTTCACAAGGAAGATGGAGAGAGAGATTTACGTCCTTCCTGTGCCAGAGCTCTGTGCCATCCTAAAGGACTGGTATGAGGAGCAACTTTGCCTGTGAGGCCTCACCCTCTTTTCTGTATGAGAATGTCTAAATACAATAGACACGCATCACCCACATACACCTGGTAACCAGTGAGAAAACAGAGCAACCACAAAGCAGGAAATGACATGAACTACTAGCGGAAGAAGGTACTTAAGAGCATAAAAATTACACTCCAAAGTAATTATTTGTTTTACTTTATAATTCAAGACTATTCCCTTAAGCCATCAATCACTTTTATTTTTATGCATTATCATTGTACTTATAATTACTGGGGACCTTGAGATGAAAGATGCCCTACGTACCACAGAATTCTGACCTCCAGGGATCTGGAACAGCCTGATGTTGAAAGGTGTCCACAGATTCAGAGTCTCCTCCTGTAAGACTCCCTAGTAAAGGTTTTGTGATCATTTAATTACTGTATGGCACTTCCCAGTTGCTTTGAATTGGGGGAAAGACAACATCTCTGTTCCTGAGACTCTAAGTGTACTTAGATTTAGGTAGAAGCATTAAACCTGACAGGTTGTATAAGGACATATGATCGATGCACTGATAAATCATTAGAGACTCAAGTTAAGTGATAAAGGACAAATATAGGGTGAGGCAAAAGTAGGTTTAGAGCTGTGAGTATGCAAAACACAGAGTTTATCATTGTATGACTTATTAATTATTGTATTATTTTCCACACAAACAACTATAAACCTACTCCCCCCACTCCCGCCGCTGTATTCCTTACTTCATAATGGAGACCAACCCTAAGGCCACCATGGCCATGTTCAGAGGATGAGTGGGGGACAAACAACTGTGGGTGTTAGGGGGGGACTCTTTGGAGAAGGACAGGGAGTACAATAGCTTTTGTTCCTATATGTTGGCTCTCGCTAACCTGGATTTGGCTTTTTGCCCCAAATGATGTAGAGAAGTTCAGAAGGCACGCAGCCCACTTTTGAGAGGTGGGACTTGGGTTTCCTGGATTGCTCTGCACACCTGAAGTACTGGCTAGTGGGTGGGGGCCACCTATGGGTCATCAGCCCTTGGGCCATGTGTGAGCTACTAAAGTTTGGGGAAAAGTCTGTTTTCCTGAAAGCACATGGATTGAGGGGAAAGAAGGGGTTGGGTCTCAAAAGGAACACCTGTATACAAGAAAAGCACAGAAGAAAGATTCCCACCATCTTATCTGATGGACTATTTGCTAACAATTAATTAACTGATTAGAACTCTGGGTGTACTTATGCATCAGCCATGATTGTCTATGTTCCATCGCTCTTCAGTGAGGAACATCATGGTGGCCCCTATGTCAGAACATGCTTTAGTATTAGTGAGGCGAGGGGTGGTGTTAGCACAAGTCACTGTGTTAGGGATGCAAATGTTCACTCCTACAAGTGACTTTGAAGACAGGAAGCCCAATGAGTATTGCAAAATCTACCACAAAAATCATATTAGCGCAGACAAGTATTGTGTATGAACACTGCTTTAAACTAATAAAAGAAATCCTAAAAAGGGGGCATATGTTTCTATCATATGTAAAACAACATAAAAATCCTTTTGCAGTGAAGTCTTCCCTTCCATCTTATAATCCTGCTTCGTGGTCGTGAGGCCCGAGCTGCTTCCTGCTGGCCAGTGCTCTGGCCTCACCAGATCCCCTCCCACCACTGGCCTCCCAGCCTCCCTGCCTCCCAGCAGGGTACGCCCCTGGGTCTGTTGCTGGGCGTTTCTTTGTCTTTCCAACCACACAACTCCCGGCCTCTCTGCCTTCTTCAATTTCTTCCATGTCTCTGACTCCCAAATGCCCTCCTCAGCCCGACTCCGTCCGCAGGTGCTCCTGATGGCCAGAGTGGTGGATGCGGCAGGAAGGCAGTGGTACAAACCTCAGCTGGCAAAGGGCCCTCCCCTATGCAAGGGAACGGTGCGAAGGCTTAGTATATTGCGTCGTCACAACAACTCTCTGAGGATGGCACTTCTGCTATTTCCATTTACACACGTGCACACTGTGGGCAGAGCAGGGGAGCACCATGGCCAGAACTGTCATTTACTAAGAATCCCTTTCCCCTTGGACTGGACACCGTCCATGGCCCATGCCTTCTCTATTCCCATGGGGGGCGAGAGCATGCACCACTGGGTCCCACAAAATCCCCCATGGGGTGGGGGGTGGGAGTAGAGGAGAACATTTGAATTTCCACTCATTTATTTACCTAAACAAAACTGAGAAAATGAGGAACTGTCCTAGTCACTGCATGGACTGGCACCAGCCATCTCGCTGGGCTGGCATTTCAGATGATGGCTTGTCTTTTCTTGGAAGCTCCAACACGGTGGGTTGACAGGGACACCTTTGCTTATGCGGGGCACCTCACCTAGGGATCTTTACTGCTGCTGATTGACGTGTGTTGGCCATTCAAAATTTTGCATTATATTATCTATCTGTAATCTAACTCTCACAATATGAACAAGATAGCACTAACAATTCTCACATGTCCAAAAGCCAAGAAATGGCCAAGCTCAACCATCTGTCTATACCGGAGCAATGGACCAGCCATCTCGACCAGCAGAAACAATGATAATCGGCTCAGGTCTAACATGTTTAACTATATTGCTTGTTTAAAAGAAAAGTTTTTGTGATTAAAAATGTAAAACTGAAATAAAAACTCGTAATTATGCTGCTTCATCTTTAACACACTGTTTTCAGTTCTATCTTTAGTGTACATTTATTATATAGTGCAGATTGGATCTGAGAATACCGAAGCTTGTGCAGTGAACTGAACGGTATCTCCCCAGAATCCACGTCTACTCAGAAACTCAGAAAGCGATCTTTAGAAACAGGGACTTTGCAGATATAAGTAAGTTAAGACAAGGTCATATTGGATTAGAAGGGATTCTAAATACAATCGACTGGTGTCTGTATAAGAAGAGGAGACAGAAACAAACAGAAGAAGGCCCTGTGAAGATAGACTGGAGTCTTGCAGCCCAGGTGACTAGGCACTGGAAGGGGCAAGAAAGAAGTCTCGCCTAGAGGCTTTGGAAGCTGTGGCTCTGCACCAACATCTTCATTTTGAACTTCTAGCTTCCAGAACGATGAGAGAATAAATTTTTATTGGTTTAAGCCACCCAGTTTGCAGTAATTTGTGATGGCAGTCTTAAGAAATTAGTGCACTATGTTTATAATTTATAAGTAAAATATATCCACATATGGAGGTACAAGCTAACATTTTATTCGGATTGGATGGGTGGACAGGGCGATTCAGAGACAGCTGCCCTCGGCGTACCCCACCTCCTGGCAGAGCCGGACATGAGTGATTGACTCAAACAGGTCCTGCTCCTTCCACTTCCTGCCATCTTTTCTTTTGAACTGTTCTCTCCACTTAGAAAACTTTCCCATTTTTTCTTTCATGTGTAAATATCACCTACTCCTCCAAGTCTGTGCCAGACACTCGGGTCCTCATCAGTACTTCCATTATGTATCGGTCTCACTCAATCACTGTCGTTTGTGAATATGTCTTTCTCTCTGGCATAATTCTAAAAGCTCCTTAAAGAGTGATGCTATTTTCATGTCATCATTACACCTGCAGAGCCCACCCTAGAATATTCCTAAGAAAAGTCACTTAGAACATATGTGATGACTTCAGGTGGACCTGGAGGGAGCAGTCCAGAGGGATGAGAGCTACAAGGCTCTGTCTTTGGGCCACCAGCCCTGGTTATGTTTTGATAAAACCTCACTGAAGACATGTATGCCTTTCAAACTTCCAAGTGACATGGACCAGTGGATATAGTAATCACACTGGATCACCAGTCCCCAACCTCCTTGGCACCAGGAACTGGTTTCATTGGAGACAATTTTTCCACAGACCGGGGTTGGGAGGGATGGTTTCAGGATGATTCGAGAGCATTAAATTCAAGCTCACCTCCTGCTGTGTGGCTTCCTGACAGGTCTGGACCGGTACCGGTCTGTGGCCCAGGGATTGGGGGTCCCTACACTGGATGATAAAACTGGGACCAAGAAAAGATTTCTATAGGATCAAAAAATGGAATCACCTAACAAGAAGTGAATGTAAAGTCCCTCATAAAGTTAAAAAGAAAATTAAAAATTTGAGGTAAAGGTACTTGATTCAGAACTTTGTAGAAGTTACATGTAAAAAGACCTGGCATTTTATTTGAGTGTAGCATTCAAACTTGTATCCACCTTCCTGTAGTTAGAAACGTAGAATTAGAAGTCAGGCAGACTCGGGATCAATTTCTAGCTCTCTCCCTCAGTTCCTCCACATGTAAAATGGGCACCATAAAAAGTCATGCCAGAGGCTCAGAGAGGTTCAGGGAGGATGAAATGAAATAATGAGTATGAAAAGTTTAATGCTGAGCATGAAACATATTACTTAAATAATTTTAATTATATCATTATCATCATCACTATAACCATTTTTTTCATCTCACCTATCAAGAAAATCTCCTATGAACTCAGGTTGCCCAAGGGTATCACTTGTTCTCTTCCTGCAGGTCTGGTGACATGTGAGACAGAACTAGGAAGGCGACTGGTCGCTGTAGGACTCCCAGGGGAGAACCCTAGAAATGACAACTCAAAGAGGGAACTACGGCTCACGGGGGAGCAGGAGGCCTGGGAAATGCTGTGTTCAAAAGCTGTCCTTTGAAGAAAAATGGGTGTTTCTCATATGATTTCTGAGGTCAGAAATAAGGCCAGGGAATGAATGTACAAGAGATGCAGATTTTGTATCAATATAAATTAGTTTTCAAGGTCTGAGTTATTCAAAGGATTAATAAAATTCCTCCACATATGGTGAGTGGTCCATTGCTAGAGGCATTCAAGCAGAGAATGAATGGCCAGTTGTGTGACTTGCTTTTAGCCTAAATGAATAAATGATTCTAAGTGCTCCTCAGAGTCTGAAGGCTTTTAACTTGCGTAGCTTTATTCTCCCCTCTGAACAGCTCCCCAGTTAAACAAGTGATTACTGGGTGTTTGAAGTGAAAAGCAAATTAATTCCCCAGAGATTCACCACCCAAGGGAACTGGGAAGACCATCATATAACTGTTTAATTGTAAACACTTCAGCCACCTTACTTAAATCACACAGTAATAGTACTTCAAACTTTAATAAAGATTAAAAAAATACTTTTTAAATCTTCACCTTTCAAAAAGCATTTTTGTAGTACATTTTATTTCCTGAACACTCATTTCACTATACCCTATCTATGTGATCTTTTTAATGGGGCAGGCAAACAAGGAAGAAGAACATTTGGAAAGATTCTTTACATAGGTTTACCTAATGGTAAGATATTTATAAACAACATTACTTAATAATATTTAATAATATCTGTTAATAAAATAATTTTATTAATATCTTAAAAGCAGCAGATAAAATATGTAGAAATGGAGTAGATAATTCCTTAAAAATGCATATTTTCATATTATTGGTCAAGTATTGTGGCTTGAAACAAAACATGCTGTACAAGTTTGAGAGTCAACTAAAAATGCAATTGCTAATCTGGGCCCAAATTCAGCAGGAAAGATGTGCCGTTTTCTTGATTTCTCCATTATGTTAAATAACAAAAAGACAGTTTTATTATAAATCATGTTTATAATAATTTAGATTCATTAAGCGTGTTTGGAAAATTGTTTATGAGAAAGTGTACATCAAGGATTACAAAATCTTGAGAAGGAATTAATCAAACATGATTACAAGATACTATTCCTGCTGTAACCTACACATTAAGTTATGTCAGTCAGTACCCTAGCCAAAATTTTCTTCTTTATTCAGAAGAATATTTACAGTAACTTTAGTATACTCAGGTATGTCAGTCTTGCTTTATGTTTCTCTAGTTATTTCACTAATCACACTTTCAAAATAAGAATGCTATAAAAATACTTTCAACATCACTAAATATAATTTAATTTTAAGATTTATGTTTGATCTATATACTTAAAAATAACAGCAAATAAAACAATATTTGGTATAGCATCAAAAATATATTAGCCATGACAACAATCCTTAAGATATTCACGTTTTATGGAAGATAACAAACAATTAACAAATAAAACTTCCTCTGCAAATGTGGCTGTAAAGTAAAAAATATATATACGAACACTCTCAAAGCGATTGCTGACTTTAGAAAGGAAATTAGATTTTACCATCTCCTGTATAAAAACTTTCTGTGCATTCTTTGCTGGAGTACAGAGTGGGGGCAGTGAAAAGTGAAAGACCAAAGTTTTGCAACAAGAACCTATGTGGCTGAGCCAAGCAAGCTAGAGAACTCCAACCCTTCGGAATCAAGCCTTTGTATGCTGGGGCTTAGAGTAATTTAGAGTTACTAGGGGGTCTCTGGTCTCAAGTCTAATGACTGAACTGGAACTATCTTGATTTCAAATTCTTTTTTTAAAATGTACACTCTAAGAACTTCTCATTGAATGATACTAAAACTGTTTACTGGAGAAGAGGCACTGGACTATGATAAAAGAAATAAGGCAGATATTAGAAAAGAAAAATAAGAGAGAGACTACATCCAATAAGCAATTATCACAGAGAGGAGATCTACTCAGACGATTTGCATTTCCTTCATTCCTCCCCACTCCTACACACAGGTGCTCGATACTATTATCCTCTGAAAAAGTTATGAGATGTGAGTATATTCTTTCCTTTATCTTTTTAATAGAAAATAAAAACATTCATGCCAATCTGTGCCACAGTGCCCTAAAAGTGTGGCATTTAGCTGCATGCCCATGTGTCAGCACTATGATCTTCAGTAAGTCATTTGTACTCCAATTCTTCTTTTATTTAAGACATGACATTTGGAGATATTAGTCTCCCCAGCGTTGCTCCCCCAGCCCCTGACAAAGGAGAATTATAGCAAAGGTGTAATAAAGTGCTTTGAGAATTGTGCTATGAATATTTGTTTGTAATAGCAAAGAGGTTTCGATGGTCTGGTATTTAATGATAAATAAAACTTTAACACTCTTTTAAAATGTATGTATAAGAGTCTAAAGAAGTAGAAAGAAGTCTAAAGGCCGAACAACTTTAAATCAAAAGCCATAAAGCCAAAATAAATAAGTTTGAACCCTAGAGGCTAAACATATTAGTTCTAGTAATAGTCACTTGGGAAAAATAAAAATTCATTATTTGAAGGATGATGCAAAAATCTAGTCATAAAAAATTATTAGATTTTGGACTTGATTTTCAGATTTGGGATGTCTCTCAATTAAATCTGAACACTTTAACATAGTCTTTTATTTTAAGAAAACTCTACAAGCCAGGTCTTAGTGTACTTTATACTCCATCCATTTTGCATGAAGCCAGGTTATTAGCGCCTTTTGTGTTAAGTCCCTACAATCTAGTTGTGGTTCTAGATGTGGTTCTGTCTAGTTTTGTGCAGCTGGGCTTATAATCGTGGCACGATTTTATTTTCCAGAATGAACATATATTTAAGGCCAATGCCTAGCATTCTTGAAAAAAACATAGTGAATCTGTAATTCATATAATGTTAATCTGTATTAAATTTTTACATAAATAAAGAATTTGTGGCCAATATTCTCTTATTCATTCATGACATTTCTTACTGGTGTTCTCCTTTTTGGTTGATAGTAGGCATTCAATAAATATAAGTGACATAATCCATAACTTGATAAGAGCCTTGACAATATACTGAAAGAGGAAAAAAGGCTGTAAAAGTGACAGTAATATAAAGTGGAAAGGATATGCCACTTAGTAAAATAAAATGCATTTAACACACAGTAGAAAATAAAGAAGCTTATCTGTAGTTAGCGACACAAAAATTTGGTTTCTTAGTAAGCCAAATTCTCCTAATATAAAAATGTAAAGCCTTCCCATTGGAGATAAAATATTTATCTTAATTTAAATATACAATATTAAATAAAGCAATACTAATTCGATATTCTACTTAGCATTTCTTAAGAACTTACTATTATTCTATTTCTACATGTTTTCAGTTGCATGTCAAGAAAATTTAATTAAAAATAGAGTGTTGAAGTGTTAGCTGAAGAACATTCTATCCACACATGACCAGAATATGTAAGGACCAAGACTAGAGAGACTGCTGTTGAAATTGAAAACCTTAATAAGCAGGATGCTGCTCAATGTATTATTACAATTCACTGTCACAACAGAGGTTCTACCAACTACATTTATCATGAATCCTTGGGGGGTGGGAGTTGTGTTAAAGTAGCTATCTCAAAGAATACCATAAAATAATCCCATTCTGCCCTTATGTTTGTACAAGTGATTTCTTTGTACAAAACCATCTACACAAAGCCCTCGACACACTACACGTGCACTTGTCGTTCCATCAGAGAAAATTCCTGGAGATGAATCGCAAGTATGCCACCAGAGTCAAGTTGCATGCCCCTCTACAGAGAAATACCAGAGATCTGACATATCTATGGTATTCGCAGATGCAGATATATATTTATGAGACTCTATCAGCATAAATCAATGGCTATGAATGAAATATCACTTAATTCTGCAGGAATGCAATTCCAGTTTCAGGAGTGGAGCAGCACTAAAGCCCTTGCCACTGTTGAAAAGGGAAAGCCAAAAGAGACACATCTCAAAGCAACAATCTTAATACATTACGTTCAAGTTTTTCTCAATGGTCAAGCAACGTCAAGCTTACGTTCACTTTCAGACACAGGAAAATAAAGGTAACATGAGTTTTCTAAGTTTTCACTTTCTAGTATAGCCTCATCCATGAACCACTTTACATGCTGAAAAATAGAAACCATACATAGTGACAAAGCCTAAGTCCACTGCAACAGTGAAACAGCTAGTCCATGACATTTGAGGTCAAACGGGATCATTCTCAATCCTCAGTTTCCTCTGCATCACACAGACCTATTCTAGACCTTATCCAATAGCTGGAACCTCAAGCACCTACTGATGTGCTGATGAAAAGACCATGTGTCTTATTTCCTGTTGAACCGCAGAAGATACTAGGGATCTATGACCAATATCCACATTCCAAATGAGACAAAAGATTATAAAACCCAACCAAAGTCAACCCTTTAATACTCAGCCCATGACACGAAGGCAATAATGTGATGGAGAAAAAATAGTGCCGTCAAATGCCTGGTTAGAAAACCCCTTTGGACAGTAAGTAGGGAAAAGGAAAATGTTTGTACCCACCTGGGATCTTTCTGAATGCTATCAATGGACGGGGATCTGGCCAAGGTGCCTTCGGGCGGGAGGGTAGGGCCGGATTTGCTGTACGGAGACTCAACAGAGGGACAATACTGCAGCTGTCGGTAGGGGTCCGCGTAATTGGAGGCTGGGCCGGCGGCGTAGCTGGCCCGCTGGAAGGTGGCTGTGGCGGCAGTCGGTGGGCCATGCTGGCTGCCTGTGCGCTGCAAGGGGACGGAGTCGACACCAGGGGAAGATGGGGCTAGGACAGGAAAGTAGGGACAAAGTAAAAAATTGAGGACCTGCTCACAGAAATGGTTAACCAGGTCTAGGCAGGGGGAAAAATCACACACATAAAAAATTAAATAAATAAGTAAATAAATAAATAAAACAAGGGATTGAAAGAATAAAAACAAATAACTGGTCACATTTGAACCGTTATATTCAATGTTGTCCAGTAAAATGATAATTAGCATGCGATTTCAGAAATAAGATTTTCAGCTCTGGGGAAAAATGCATCTGCTGTCTGTTTATTCTTGCCAACATCCCAGCGAAGGTTTGTTAATCTGATATGAACTCTGTGAGAAACCAAAACCCAAAAGATAAACAGGGAATATTTTATAGGGAATCATGGACAGTTAGTTATTATTTATGTTGAGAAAATTCTGAAAAGTGTTCGTTCATGTGATGTTTATTAACGGTGTAAAACAAACTTAGTAATGTAATTAATTTTCCTGAATTAAAACAATAAGGAAAAGTGAGAGGGAAATGTGTGCATGGTCGGGAGGTAGAGGGAGGTGGGGCTTGTGTTTCCCTAATTAGTCCTAGAGCAGTAAATGCAGGACTGCTCTCATTTCTGTAAAGTAACTTGCAGAGGGTTTTCATACACCTCTTTTCAACTAAAGCTGTCACAGTAACAAATATATGTGGAGAAAGGCAGGCAAGCAGAAGAAGGTGAAGACCAGCCCAACTGTATACCAGACAAAATAATGAGCTGACTTGTCTTTCCCAGAGTATCTGCCTCTTTTCTATGTGTCTAAATTATTTCGAGATTTTACGCCAGATATTTAAATCAGTATGACTATTTCCAAACTGAACTTCAATTCTTTGTTTCCTTCTTCGATTCTTTTCAGTTCATTTCATGTTATAATTTTTGAGATTTTTTTTTGGATCTCAAAAAATGCGACATGTACGGTTTTAGTCGACCTGTGCAATGAAAGCAGCATTTTTCATATCAATAGAACGTGACCAGGAATTAACTGCTGCGGCACTTATTATCCAGGATCGATTTTAGACAGGATATTTACTTCCTGGCCTTGTAAGTCAGAAAATACCGAAAATGCAGCCAGTGTCTAGCATGCCCATTTCTGCCGTGGGTGCTCCACATGGCATTAGGTTCCACTTATAAATCGCCCCCCACGGCTTTGACTTTCTGAGCTTCTTAGTGGATGATAATAAAGCTTCTTTTACCCTTTCTTACATTAAATGACATCTGCCAAATCAAACACAAAAGAAATTATGTCATAGCAAGAAAACAATTGTTAAAAGAAGTTACGGAAACCATGTCAAAAAGACAAAAAGAGTCGCGAAGTGAGCTGGAGGAACACATTCTAATACTGAGAACTGATTTTTAATTAAGAGTTTAGCGCTTCTCATTTCTAGCAAGCTTACAATCTTATAACAACCAACATTAGGGAATAGGTACCATGACATGGTGAAAACTAGAAAACTATTTAAGAAAAAATTTCAAAACAAAAAATGTGTACATTCCCAAAGGAGCAGTCTTTGGAAATGATGAGGGTGCCCTAATGGATTAAGTTTCATAATGATCATTTTAGACTAATAAACATTAAGTTTATAGCCAGAAAATCTGTTGTATGTCTTCATGAAATATCTGGAGGATTTGTACCTTCTCCAAAATAGTACAAACATGTCATTTAAAATCATGTTTTATAAATTTATGAACAATGTGCTTTATATTATGGCGAAAGGGGTTTAAAATGTACGCCAGGTATAACCTTGTTCTAAGAACAAATGCACAAAGATAAATAAAACTTTATTTTCTAAGAGTTGTGTAAGCTAGACAAATCAAGGAAAAAAGGGGAAACCCAAGTACACCTACCATTTTTCAGATAAATGCAATTTTTTTTCCTTTCAGGAAACTAAGTATCTAAGCATAAACCTGTTTCAAATGGATACTGATATCGGAAAAGAAATCTATGCCAAATTATCCATTACTAGTGCAATAATTACAATGATTAACAGGAAGGAAGACAAAATGGCAGAGATCAGAAAATAATATTGAAATCTAAAGAAACATAATTGTTTAAAAAAAAACAAAACAACAGGATACATAGGGTGAAAACCTGACAAGCCATGCCGAAAACTCTCGAAGAACAGTAAATTAAAAAAGAATATAATGAGAGCAGTTTAAGAAAAACACTCCCAGCAGCAGACAAAAAATAATGAAGACTAGAAGGCAGACTGGGTCAAAATGTGAAGACAGAGTGTGAAATGCAGTTAATTAAGCAGAAAGAGGAAGGCAACATCTCAGAATGTAAGGTGGAAGGAAAGGTAAAAGAAAAGTTATGAATATCAATAGGCTCATATTTGTATTTTACTTTAGCCTTTTCAGGAGAAAATATCATGGAACTTATTCAGAGCTTGGCTGCTGAACATAGAGAACTGGGTTCACGTCCAGCCTTTTGATCGATTCTTGGTCTTGTACAAGTTAACAGACTCTAGTTTCCTGGTTGTAAAGTGAAGAAAACAAAATGGCAGCATGAGATTGTTGTTTGCTTTAAATGCATGAAAAGCATTAAATACCTAATATTTAGGTATTTAATATTTAGGTAGAAAATGTTAAATAAGTGAGTTGTTATAATTATTACCATTTACAATCAACTGATATTAGAATAGGGGTGATGGTGGACAGTTTCACATCATATCAAAGTACCACCCAACCTCATCTACAAGGTACACACTCAAGGTGTGGACTCAGCAGGAACCTGAGCCTTGCTGAAGTAAGTCGTGCTCTACAAAGTTGGCCCCTGCACAGCCGATTCTCCACAGTGGTTGCAGCCAGTCCTCACAGCCAATCAGCCTGGAGGTAAATCCCTCCCACTGAGGTGCCAACAGCAATCAAGGCTCAACTCAACAGAAGAGTGTACACAGCCCACATGGGGGGCACACCTGAAGTGCCCGCTTGGGTGATCAAGGAGGCTGTGCCACTGTACCCTACAGGACATCTACTATATAAGGCCACTCTACCAAGACCAGGAGATGCAGTAGCTCTACCTAATACATTGAAACAAACACAGGGAGACAACCAAAATGCAGAGACAAAGAACTGTGTCCCAAATGACAAACAGAACAAAACTCCAGAAAAAGAACTGAACAAAGTGGAGACAAGAAATCTACTGGATTCAGAGTTCAAAACACTGGTTATAAGAATGTTCAATGAACTTAGAGGAAGAGTAGATGAACTTGGTGAGAACTTCAACAAAGCGACAGGAAACATAAAATTGGAGATAGAAAACATAAAAAAGAACCAGTCAGAAATGGAGAATACACTAACTGAAATGAAGAATACATTACTGGGAATCAACATTGCAGCAGATGAAGCAGATGAACAAATCAGAGAGCTGAAAGATAAGTAAGCAGAAAACACCAATTCAGAACGGCAAAAAGAAAGAAGAATCCAAAAAAATGAGGATAATAAGAAGAGCCTCTGGGACAACTTCAAGCATACCAACATTTGCATTATGGAGGTGTCAGAAGGAGAAAAGAGAGAGCACGAAATTGAAAACCTATGTGAAAAAGTAATAACTTTTCTATTTCCTTCCCTAACCTAGGGAAGAAATAGATATATAAGTTCAGGAGGTATGGAGAGCTCCAAAAAAGATGAACCAAAAGAGGCCCACGCCAAGACATATAATTAAAATGCCGAAGTTTAAAGACAAAGAGAGGATCTGAAAGGTAGTCAGTCATATACAAGTGAGCTCCCGAAAGAGTGCCAGCTGATTTCTCAACAGGAGCTTTGCAGGCCAGAGGGAACTGGTATGAAGTCTTCAAAGTGATGAAAAGCAAGGACTGGCAACCAAGATTACTCTATCCAGCAAAGCTATCACTTAGAACTGAAGGACAGAAAAAGAGCTCCCCACACAAGAAAAAGCCAGGAGTTCATCACCACCAAACCAGTATTACAATAAATGTTCAAGGGTCTTTTTTAACAAGAAGAAGGAAAAATAAGGTCAAAAATATGAATAATAAAATGAAAATAAATATATGCCTATCAACAATTACTTTATCTTTTATTTTGTTTGAATCCTTACCCCCTCAAGGATGTGTTTATTGATTTTAGAGAGAGGGAGGGAGAATGAGAGAAAGAGACAGAAACACCAATTGGTTGCCTCCCACACACGCACTGACCAGGGATCAAACCTGCAACCTAGTTATGTGTCCTGATGAGGAATTGAACCCACAACCTTTTGGTGTACAGGACAACACTCTAACCAACTGAGCCACCTGGCAAGGGATATAAACAATTACTTTAAATGAAAACAGATTAAATGCCCCTTTGTCTGATGGATTTCTCATGACTAAAGTTAAAACATTTTGGCAAGACACCTCTATAGATGATGCTATATGCTTCTCTGTTACAACAGGAATGACACAACACCAGTTTGTCTCATCATTGGAGGAACTAAGTTTGTTTGATATATTTAAGAAGTAATCTGTAGGGTGCTTTGAGTCCATGTGAATATTTGGTTCCCTACTAACCATTCATTTAATTGCCTTAACCAATTATTCATCAATGATCCTTGTTTGAACAAAAGATTACAAGTGGCTGCAAAAAAAAAAAAAGACATGGAGGCTAAGTGGATAACAGAACAAGACACTTACATATGCTGCCTACAAGAGATTCACTTCAGATAAAAAGGCACACACAGACTGAAAGAAAAGGAATGGAAAAACCTGTCATGAAAATGCAAACAAACAAACAAAAGCTGGGGTAGCAATACTTATACCAGACAAAATAGACTTTAAAACAAAGTGAAATAAGTCAGACGGGAAGAAAAGTGCCATATAATTTCAATTATATGTGCAATCTAAAAAAAAAACAACACACACACACAACAAAACAAACAAGAAGGAAACAGGCTCGCAGATACAGAGAACATTCTGACAGTTGCCAGATTGAAGGGGGGTTGAGAGGATGGGTGAAAAAGGTAAAGGGATTAAGAAGTACAAGCTGGTAATTACAGAATAGTCACAAGGATGTAAAGTACAGCATTAGGGAATATAGTCAATAATGTAGTAACTATGTAGGGTGCTGGATGGATACTAGATTTATTGGGGTAATCATTTAATAAGTTATATAATGTCTAATCCCTGGGTTATACACCTGAAATTAATACAATATTGTATGTCAACTCTAATTTAAAAGAATTTTAAATTAAAGTAAAAAAAGGATAAAAAGTGGTAGAGGGGTGATATCTCATTGGGGTGAAAGGCCCTTCCCACTGGGTATCAGACTCCACAGCTCTTGCACATGCTTCATTTGTGTGGACTTGTATTTGCTCCAACAACCGAGTGAGAGAGCAAACACCTCATTCTCACTTTGCAGATGGGAAGCCGAGGCACAGAGTGATTACGTAACTTTCCCAAGTTTGCCTGATATTTAGCAGAGAAGGAATTCAAGCCCTTGCACTTTGTTTCCAGAGTTTACGCTTAGAACCACTGCTGCACACTGGATCGAGTTTAAAGCCTCAGAGATACATATTACTGAATTACCTAACATGATGAAAAAGTTAGAAAATGATCAGAGGCCTAAATTAAGTGAAATCTCTACTAAAAGTATAGAGAAGAGATGGATTTATAATACAAATTAGTAACTTACAGAAAAAAATTTATTACAAATTCATGTTAACTAATTCATACTATTTCACATTAAATTGAATTTATTAAGATATGCAGAAAATATACAAAAATCTTTATGCAGAAAAATGTAACTTCATTTCTATTAACATCAACAGATGAAAAAATATATAGTTCTCTTCATTTTATTTTAAGGTGTTTTGAGTCTTAGTTTAATCAATAATATCACCACATTAAAAAAAAGATAAAAAGAGGGTGGGCTATGAAATCTAAGACCAGAAAACAACTTTCAGAAAGATCATATTAAAAAATCACAATCACATCTGTGGCACTTGAAAAATAAGCCTTTAGAAGTACCATTCCTGAATCCATAAATTAAATATTTCTTAGGTCACAATAAATATGACAGCTAATGAGAATTTCAAAATATAAAATCAGAGTTCAAGTTGTTAATTCCAAATTCAAATAAATTAGAGACTGATCAATGCAATGAAAATACTGTAAAATGCCCATACAAATGGGGAGAAAAAAAATACTATATTAAGAACACATTGCATGGTTGTATAGAAAAAAAGATGTGTGAGACTCTAACACCTCAAACTAACCATCAGTAATGTTACAATGCAATACCTTATAATTTTAAGCATGATATTAAAAAAATGACTAACACATAAAGATTAAATTCTCCCTTTTTGCCCTGCCTGTGCAGACCTTGATATGGCTTATGCAAATCATGGCTCCTTATTATTGTGGGTAAGTGAATGTTGGTCACACTATTAGAAGGCCTTCTTTTATACTGTATTTCCCTTAATTCCTGTTCTGATATACATTTTTTTCTCTTTGTTGAGTTTTAGAGCTCAGTTGACCAAATTGCCTACCTTGTAGGATTACACTATTCAATTGAAACTTCTCGTGGCAAACATTTGAAGTGGAAGGTGCTTCATCAGCTCTGTAAACACTCCTCATCTGCCCTGCGAACAGCCCCTTCTCCCTCAATAAGCTCTTAGAACTCAATGGACCATAATACTGGTCCCTTTGAGTAGATTTTAGAAGTAGCCTCCTCAGCAGGTGACTTGCTACTTCACCCCACATCTATGTTGTTCATGAAATAATCTGTTATCCATAGAGCTACACAAATAAAATTCTGGTGTGTAAAGAAAAAGAGAGAGGGAGGGAGAGAGAGAGAGAGAGAGAGAAATATGTTTTATGGGTTATATATTGAAAGCAGAATCCTTTTTAATAAAATCAAACATTGTGCAGGTACTTTGATGATGATAAATGGTTACATGTATTATTTACTGACAGTGGAAAAAAGAACAGAATACAAGAATATGGCACATGAAGAAAATTAGGGAGGATATAAAGTAGGGTTCAACAAACAGAAGAAAATCATTTCTGTTTTTGTATTATCTTTGTTTTTAGGTATATTTGTATACATAGAAATATGAAAACATAAACACTGACATGTTACATAAATATAAATTAAGCATGCAATAAGCTAATTAAATAATATGCATTCCCTTTGCAAGCCCAGAAAATAAAGATGGCTTAGGTGACAGTGGGTCCAAGAACATGTCCTACACACCCTTCAAGAGAGTTCCTTAGGAATGGAGAGCATTTAGCACCTAATCCACTGTATTCCCCGCAGTATTACCATTTAGAACCCAACTGTAAAGGTCTTCCAATTTTCTGCATTCTACACAGGTTGACCCATGCTAAGCTCAATGGAAAAATATTCAAGGGTAATTTAAGATAATCTTTTAATCGGGTATTATTGTTTGTGGGGAGTGGCATTTAATGCATAATTTTTAGTAGTACTAACATTATTATTATTGGAGTTGATGTTTCTGAATTTTACCATGAACTGTTCTACTAGCAAACACTCTTCAGCTATAATTAGATTTTTTTTTTTACACCATTTTAGGTGAGTTGACAGAGGTAAGCATCAGGAAGTTGTTCCTGGCTTTAAGATGCTATTCATCATTGGGTTTATTATACATCTCCAATTGGGTAATAATGTGTCCATGTCTTTCTAGATAAAAAAGGTAAAAATTTTAACTAAGAAGTTACGACAGAACCAATTTGACTTGCTCTAATGGGAAGCAATCGGTTTTAGAGTATGAAGTAACAGCACTGCATCAGTAATAAACTGCTAATCATCCACATTTTTGTGGACTGAAGTGATGATTTTAATCAAAATTGTTATTTATATGTTATTGAAGAATAACGGAATTTTGTGAATATGAAGGTTCTTCTTTGTCACCCTTCTATTAACTTTATTAAGCACTGGCTATTACTGCAGAAGACGAAGATTTTTAAAAATACTTTGCCCACATGTGCAAATATTTTCACCATTCTTCTTTCTTCTTATGTTTGCAACACTTGTCAACCTCATAAAGATATTCAGCACGCTTTCTCCTTGCAATGTGCCTATGATAATTCATTCTTTATTACAAGCTGACACTTCCATCACAGAAAGCTTGTTTTCTCCACTCGCTTAGAATCATATTTATCTAAAAGGAAATTCATGTGTCTATCATTGCAGCAGACGTTGGCCATTTTCACTAGTTTAGGAAGATGTGTTTGGGGGCTGTCAGAGTCAAGCATTTGTGTTAATCAAATGACTCCTAAGTTGACAGTCATCGATGTGCTGGAGTTTGAAATAAAAATTTGTGTTATTTAGTTTCTGCTTAATAGACTTCACTATAAGCAAATCCATGAGGCTCACATATTCCTTGTCTGACTGTACTCATTGTACAAAGTCTGCTTTTGAAAAGCCTTTTCCCAGATGAAAGGTGTGTTTCATTTAAACAGACACACTACTTAAAAGTGTGCCTCTTTAAATTCGTATTGTGCAACACTGTTAGGCTGGCTGTCCCGTAAAAGCAGGTGGGTGTATTCACACCACACTCCTACTCGCTGGCCTGCTTTTCCTGCTGCCATCCACGTCCACACGATTCTGCCTCCTTGCCCAGGGGGAGGGCGCGAATGGCCGCCGGTCTGTCTCTTTCTCCACCTCTCTCCCTTGACGAACTGACGCCACAAGAAAGAAGTGGTTATCACCTCTGGGGAGCCCTGTTGACCACAGGCCACTGCTGATTCAGTGGTTTTTATCCGAGTCAGATGGGCTTTATCTTCTCTTGGGTTGCAGGTCTCTGGGGCTGGGATGCCTGCTTCCATCCTGTGGCATGTGGGCAGCCGCTTTAACAATTCTCTCTGCCTCCCCACTAAGAGCACCTCTGGGCCCAGGGAGGCGGCTACCTCAAGAGCCCCCTCCCTTCTGCTGGGCCTGGGAGGGGAAGAGGTCTATGGTTCTTGTCTTGCAGTGGCCGGGGAGCCTGAGCTGGGAGGGTTGGAGTTCGGTCTGGGGTGGCGGGGCCCACTCAGCTGAATAAAATCCTATTTAATGTCTCAGCTGCTTTTCGGCCAACTATGACTTCTTTGTACGCTTACTCTCCAATAAAGGTTGTCTCCGACATCTAGAGGGATGTGCCATTTTAGATTATTATTTAAGCTTACAATTAAATTGAGAATTTTTTAGGTACGTTGAAATTTGAACTACGGTTCTTCTCTGGATAACCAGCTATCACGAGGCTCAGTGGGTTTATCACCTCTGTCCATAAATCTTCTCACTCTATTGCCATATAGATGAGTTTGCTCTATAAAGCTGTTCATGAATAGCTTGTCTGGTTTCGGGGGGATTAACTTAAGTTCTCTTTGCTAAGTTATTCTAGTTAACTCATTATGCAAAAGGTAGAAAGGGTAGGCTTTGCTATTTATTGCTTTAGTCTGTTCTTTCATTATTCCCTTGTGGTACTTTCTCTATAACGCCGATTAAAATTTCTATCTCCTATACTTTCGTCTGTACAATGAATGTTTTATTTTACTTAAGATTGATAGTTGTATTTAATTTGGTTTGGGCTAAGTACGGCTCAAAGCAGCCATTCTGCATGAAATCTCCTGGATGTGAGCTAGATGCTTTAGGTTTAAGCTACGCTTTGAATTAACCAAGCGCACTTTCCAGTACGCTTACCTTGTGTGTGAATCCTGAACTTCTTTGTGTGTTTCACCATCTACAAGCCTGGAGCGAGAGAGAGATGAGAAGTAGGATTTGTGCCTCTGATCCTTTAACATGTAATATTTAGATGTATATAAACACATGTGTGTAGGGTCTCCATTGTGATGATTAGAGGGATTTAATTTAGGAAATTCTAGAGAACCTTTTCTGAATGCCCAAAGGAAGACTGTGCTCCTCATCTGAGTTAGTATCTGAGATTTGCATTAGCCTTTATAATAAAGGCACAGGTGCGAGTGGCTTAGCATGACGACCGAAAAGGAGAGATGGAGAAAGAAGACCGAGAGAAAGGATGGAAAACATGCCGAGAGGCTGAGCCTAAGGGACAATGCTGAGAAATCCTCTTTGGTGGCAAGCTGAGGGACTCTTAACTTCTCCTCAGTGTCTACAGTTGTTTCCTGGTATTCTCTGCGCAGCCATCTCCTTGAGTATCTCTCAGCTCTAGAACAGTCTACTACTCAGGAAAGCCTTTGCGGTGTCTGTGGCAAAGGAGGCCCAGAGATGGGGTCAGCCCGGGACCGAGCAGGGCAAGGAGGGGGGAGCAATGCCTGGGGCCCGAGCTGGCCGGGAGCCTGGCGGCAACCCTGAACAACCGACGGTGTGCATGGATGAAACGCCCGCCCTTCCCATGCCCCTCACTCCTTTCCCAGCCATCAGGGGAAGGTGGCCTTGGGACAAGTAGGGGTGGGGGGATTGTGTCTTGCACAATCTGGAGTTACATGTTCTCTCAGAAAGAAAGACACTATGTGCTGGTCAGTGTTTTTATTAATACTTTGTCTTCAATTTTGTCTGGAATATTTATTTGGTCCTTAAGATACTATCTTCCATTATCAGTTAATTTTTCCTATTTTTATGACTTTCTATGAGAGAAAAGTGAACATGCTCAAGGACAAGGGGTAGATTTAAGCTTCTTAGAATCTGCCAGTGCATCTGGGACATGACATGTCTTTCACAGATATTTAAATAACAGGATATAGAAAATCCTGAAGCTCTAGATGAAAGTGAATCTATATTTATTTTATTTTGAAGTGATGATTTTTGCAAATGCACGGTCAGACAACCAAGATAACTATTAAAAGCCCAGGTTCTAAGGCAAGACTGCTTGGGTGTGAAGGTTTCAAAACTGGCTCTATACAACCTGTATGACCTTGGGCAGATAACTCAACATCTCTGTGCCTCGGTATTCCAATCTGTAAAGAGAACACCATAACAGCACCTCCCTCACAGGGTGGGTCCAGGGATTCCTAAATACATTCAAAGCATTTAGAACAGTACCTGAAAGCAGCGACATCCTATATACTTTTGCCACTGTGCCTCACCTGCTTGATACTATGGTACCATCTGGCAATTCCCTAACTGTTTAGGCAAGCACACTGTCTTCATTCCCAAGTGTTAACTCCTTGGAGAGTGGCAATCGGCCTTCAATTCCCCCTTGCCCCACTCTCCCTGAAGCATCATCTGGAAATGTATCAGGAATTAAATGGGAGGAACTACGGTCAGTGGCCTGATACTTAAGGGCAGAGGGATAAGACTGGTTGTTCGAGTCTCTTGGCCACCAATCTGAGCCACAAGCCAGTGGTTCCTAAACATGTCAAGTCTGACAGTTTCCATAGAACACGCCCTCTTTTCCCAAAGATTTAGGGTATTTGCTCTGGCCCTCTTAAAGGTCTGTAGCAATATCTCTAGCGTGCGGTGTGTACAACACTGGGACATGAAAGATGTCCTCCTGGACATGGGAAAGTAATCCTACAAAGTTTCTTTATTAATCTTGACTTTTATCAGCTATAATTTAATAATATTACATTGTATGTATATAATTTATATGTAAAAGATATATATGTAGATTATAGGCATTTTCTTAAACATGTGGGTTCTGATAGTTAATGGAGTTATAGGGTTAACTGAGAAAGTGTAACGGGTGGGTGAGAGCTTGCAGATTTTAATTTTTTTTTTGAGAGTTTGTGGCTTTATGCTTAGGTGCTGGAATGCAGTGGTCCTCTCCACCTGTCATCCCAAGAAACCACCCATGCAATTCTGGAAACTTCCCTAGAGTTGCATTAAGTCAGCATATTTCCTCAAAAGTGTCTCAAGGTGCAAGCTGGGATAGGATCTTTGACATCTGGATGTCACCACCTCAGCAGACCTCTGCCAGGGCAGAGATGACCATTCCTGGGAAAAGCCCAGGCAAACAGGTTTTCCCCTTGGGGGCACTTAGAGGACACTGCTGCCTTCCCTCATGGGAGGGACCAAGAAGAGCGCTCGCTTATTCATTCGGCGCGGTTCTCCATCGATGGCTGAGTGCAGGGTCGGTAATCTCTTCTGTAAAGGGCCAGGAAGTAAAGATTCTGCGCTTTACCGACCGGTCTCTGCCACAAGTACTCAGTGGGGTCACTGCCCCTGGAGAGTAGTGACAGCTGATACTAGCTGGATGAATGGGCATGGCCACATTGCAGTAACCTGATGTGTGAACACTCAAATTTGAATTTCACAAAAGAGCTTCCATCTTTTGACTGCAAACCACTTAAAAGTGTAAAAACTGCGCTTAGCTCATGAGCGCTACTGAAACAGATGGTCGGCTGGACTGGCCGAGGAGCCAGTCTGCCGATCCCTGCCTTAGAAAAACCTGTCCAGCTTTGTCTATTGTTTAAAGTGCGAGGGCCTTCCCCTCTCTAATTTGACATAGATGAATGAAGTACTCATTTCTTATTATAGCTACTTCTTCATTTACCCCACCCTGAAAAGTTTATTAATGAGATAATTCTAAGAGCATATGAATATGGAACAGAAAATGAACATAATTTCTTTTGTTGTCAGCTTTTATTCAAATTAGACACTGAAGATAACTGAGGTTGTTATCTCCATCTTTTATCAGGGGTGCATCAAAATAAAAATTACCTAAGTTAATAATATGCAACGAACTAAATGTTAAAATAGCCCAACCTCAGACAGGTATGGATTTAGCAGGCTGAAGGTGAGACAGATTCTGACAGAAGAATAAATCGGTATTTTTTTTGCATCTAAACCAAGATTTGCATTATTAACACTGGATGACATTTACCATGTCAAAAATAAAATGAAGAGTATGTTGTGCCTTTTTTCCTATGATGCAGGGAAACACTGAAATGTAAATATCAATAATCAACTATAAAAGCAACTTAGCTTGACTGGATTTCAAAACGTGTAATTTAGCATCATAATGCGGTTTAACAAAATTGCTACGTTCCCCTTCGTGGTAACTAGAAGTTACAACAGGCTGAAGATGCAGAAGCCTGTGTGCCAAGTCCCCAGCCAGAGCTTCCGCTTTCCCACGCCTCAGCCGCTGACCAGGGGAATGTGTATCATTACGGAGGAAGGGAAGAGGGCTTCTCTCCGCCAATCAGCTACAGAATATTTCCTAACATTACTTAGTAATGTGAGGCTTTATAATAAGTGCAAGTCTCAACATCTTAATTATATCTATTTTATAGTTAAGATAAGTGTTCTCTGGTACATTTAATCATGACATTTGACCAGTTATTTTGCAAATGGTTGCATGTTCTGGGAAAACACGTGTCTTTCTTTAGGCAGCTTCTGGTGGTGTTCAATTTGAAATGAATATTTAATCCGGGGGAGTTACACAGTTGATTAGACCATGTGCAGTGGCCAATATCCAACCTTTAAATAATAATTTAATATCATTCAACCTACTAGTGTGTATGATAAATTCTCAGTTTGCTTACAGAGTATGCTGCTTTTTAGTAACTGTATTTTTCTCCCGAGCTTGCCAAATGGGTAGACTATATCATTAGAAAAACACTTACCAGCATTAGGCATATCCCTCTTCCATCCCATATAATGACTGTGCTTTCTTGGAGTGCTAGTATTCATTAAATACATTAATAATGATGAATAAAAAAAACGGTCCTGCTTCCTTCAGTCTGCCTGTTTGACAAAATAAGCTTACAGCTCCCATGGTGCTTTCATTTATAGTAGACTCAGGGAGGTAAACTGGACTCAGGTTTGGTTTCTATCGTCACTGTCATCCCAAAGATTAATGGCAGAAGTAGTTCCTAACGCTTTTAAGGAAAGAGGACACACGGACACACACGTGCACACACCCCTTTCGTGAGGGAGTGTCGCGTAAGTTCCCAAGCACGCCCACCCACCTTGGACAGGCCACTGACTGGGGTCCAGCATACACACCTGTGCTCGTGCGGTAGGTGCCGGTGTGTGCTGGCGGCAGAGGGTCCCCCTGGCTCTGGCTGAGACTCCTCATAGGGGGCTTCTGATAGACGCGGTCTTCATAGATGGGGTCTATGTGGTGCTCCGGGGACTGCAGGGCCCGCAGCTCTGGGCCCAGGTGGCCGTGCTGGCTGCTGTACGAGGCCCGGGACCCAGCTGAAATAAAAGAACCGGAGACATGAAGACCCGACCAACATGCAAACAGAATTTGTTTTATCAAAGATGTATTTTGTTTTTTGACCAAAATGTTGAAATTTGTAGAAAGGAGTAACATGAAACGGTAGAAATATGTCAAGCTAATTAGCTTATCGGTATCACCCAGTTGCTTTGCTTCGCTCCCAAATCTGATCGCCCTATAAGGACAGATAGGTGATAATGATGCGGAGGTAAATCCACATGGAGCAGGGGCACTGAAACACGTTTTTTCTCAGTCTAATGGTTGCCACTTGGCTTCCTCACTAATGGGATCAGGTAGATAGTCAAACCTAAAAACCTTTTATCATCCTGTAGTCCTTGCACCTTAAATTTTACAACAGAAATTATTAAAGTCATGAGCCAATGAATAAGCCATGATGGCAAGCCATCTTTATGCTGCTTCTGAAAAGTGAACCAGCATTTGTTCCCATCAGCAGTTTTTCCCTGGACAATGAATGAAGCAGAATGTTCAGGTTTACAACAGCTTAAGTCCCTGAGAGAAGCAGGTATTTTCAAACTGATTTTTAAGTCATATTTTGCTTTACTCTTACCCTCCAAATCAAAGCACCTGCAGTTAGTGTAACTTTCTCTGAAGAAGGTACAAGTGGTTGTCAATAACTGGTTTAATTTATCAAGTGAGGCTACCCATCACTCGCCTGGTAGCAGTTGTAAATCATTATATGTTTCACTTTGTTACATTGCTTGGGAAGAGGTGTGGCTTTGAAGCAATGCTGCGAACCAGAGGACCTCTGCACATGGGGAAATAAAGTTTTATGGAGGCTAAGAGGTTGAGCTGACATGAGGAAAAGAACGTGTTAATTGAGAGCCAGTATTTCATTGGAGGTACAGTCAGAATCACAGGAATGGAAGTGCCAGGAGAACCGCCTCCATTGTGGCAGACGGGGTACAGGACACCTAGGGACAACGAAGGACGCGGGGCACCAAGGAGAAATGGTTATGCCGTGATGGTGAGCAGAGAACACACAAGAAGCAAACCAGGCTGCAGTTGATTTTAGGAAAAGACCCTTCAGCCAAATCTCCAAAGCTACTACCCACACAGCACGCTAGGACTCAACTACCAACTGCCTTTGAACAGCCCCACACCTGAACTCTCTGCTCCAGCCTACAGTGATAGGTGTTGGAATTCCTTGATTTTGGTGGTCTTTGTAGACAGCTTAGCCTCTGTCCTGCTGGTACAAGTCCTTACTGCGGGACCCTTTAAAGTCAATAGCTTCAATGCTCAATGATTAGGCGGCTTCTTCAGGAATGTAACCACAAGGATTTTAATATTCTTGTCTAGTATATCTGAGAAAAAAAAGCCATTCAAAAGCTTTGAAATTGCCAACAGATAAATGTTTTACAGATATATTTTACCCAGGCTGCTTTAAATTTAAATAAGCAGAAAATGGGGGATTTCTGAATGATTGGAGCAGTGCCAAGCATTCTATGAATTCAATGTTAATAAAAATCACGGACTGTTTTGAGGAAAGGGAATGAACAGGGCAGGCGCGTTCCTTACCTTTCCCTTTGCTAGTAATTAATTCAATCCTGATTTAGATGGTGTTCAGATGAATGATGGGTCAAAAATAACTGCTTTGCATAATTAGATTCATTGCATCCAATTGATCACATGCCAATATCACACTGAATATTATCTCATATTCGTGTTTTCCAAGAATATATTTCAAGTATAATCTTTGAGTTCCTGCTGTCAATTCTTCCTACTTCTGAAGATTTTAATAATATTGCCAAAAACTTACAAGTCTAAAAGCAAGAAATCATTACAATTGACCACCAAACAACACACAGGTTAGGGGCATTAACCCCTTACACAATCAAAAGTCCCTGTGTAACCTCTGAATTCCAAAACTTAACTACTGGTAGCCTACTGTTGACTGGAAGCCTTACCAGTAACCGGTAAATAATCAATTGGTACATATTTTGTATGTTTCATGTATTATACAAGGTCTGCCCAGAAAAATTCCAGCCATTGTTTATATAACGAGAATGGTTTGCATGACATTGATGTAACCTGGCAGCCAAGGAGAGTGGACTGGAAAGCACAATGCGTGAACGATGACGACTGCACTGTACTGGTCAGTGGGGGTGGCAGACTCCACTGAGTGAGCGTGTGTGCTGTGTGGCCACTGGATTCAAAATGACTGAGGGAGTAGAGCAACGGATCTGTGTCAAATTTTGCATTAAGCTTGAACACTCCTCCGCAGAAACTATTCTGATGATGAAGAAGGTTGCAGCTATGGGCAACTGGTGACTGACATCTTCATCATGACAACATGCCTGTTCACGTATCATGTCTCACGCAGAGTTTTTTTGTGAAACATCAAATCACCCAGGTGACTCAGCCCTCCTACAGCCCAGATTTGGTGCCCTAAGACTTCTGGCTTTTCCCAAAACTAAAATCACCTTTGAAAGGGAAAAGATTTCACACCATCAATGAGATTCAGGAAAACACAAAGGGGCAGCTGATGGCGACTGGGAGAACTATGTGAGGTCCCAAGTTGCCTACTTTGAAGGGGACTGAGGTCACTGTCCTATGTACAATGTTTCTTGTGTCTTGTATCTTCTTCAGTAAATGTCTCTGTTTTTCACATTACATGGCTGGATGCCTTCTGGACCTACCTCATATACTCTATTCTTACAATGAAGTAAGCTAGAGAAAAAAAAATATCATTATGAAAATCACAAGAGAAAATACATTTATAGTACTATATTTATTAACACTATAACTTTATGCTGAATGTTTAGAACATGAAAAAAGCTGCATATAAATGGATGTGCACATTTCAAACCTGTGTTGTGCAAGGGTTAATTGTATATCCAAATGTTTTATAGTTAAATAAATGTTATCCGTCATTGGTAGAGTTGGAGATGTTATTTTATCATTATTTCTGGATTCTAAGCCTCTAAAAACATCTAATGATGAGGGATGAGAGGACCTGCTGACCTTTCTTTGAAAATTACATTTCATTGTTTATGCTATTACAGTTGTCTCAATTTTTCCCCTTTTGCTCCCCTCCATTCTGCACGCCCCCACTCCCTCACGCCATCCCCCCACCATTGTTCACGTCCATGGGTCATACATACATGTTCTTTGGCCACTCTGTTCCCTAGGCTGTGCTTTACATCCCCATGGCTAACCTGTAGCTACTGATTTGTACTTATTCCCTTCACCTTTTTCACTGATCTGATCCCCCAGAACCCCCTCCTATCCGGTAACCATCAAAATGTTTTCTGTACCTGTGACCCGCTGACCTTCTAGGTGGTGGTATGATTGGAGGGTATGTGTAAAAACTCTCCTATTATACGCATTTACTGGGCATCAGCAAAATTTTATTAGTACACCATGAATCAGGAATTAATAACCAATGATCCTAGTCAGGGGACAGGAATCTTAAGGTCTACCTCTGTGGGTGTCACACTTACTATGTGCTGATATTAAGAAAAAATGTAATAGTAGAATTATTAAATATTTCAATAGTATACCATACTTTTTAATTAGCAGGTTCCTGATAAAATGATAAGTTCATAGTGTTTCTCAGTGGAAACATTTCTGCAACATATATTTGCATATTTTAGCATTATGCATAGCACTGAATGAGATAAGGTTTTCTAAAAGGAGCATTGTTTACACTCCTTTCTACCCATTGTTATCAGGTTTCAATTGCTCACGGGTGGGCACAGTTATTGGCAAGAGATACAGAGAACTAGGAGAAACAAGAAAGAGAAGGAGTTAAAGGTTAAAAGTGGAAGTTCTGGAATTCATACTTTCTACCACTCATTCTCAAGAAAAACTCATACTAATAAGACCTATTTTACTTTGGGCAATTTCAAGAAAAATAATTCTCACACAACCTCTTCTGGGAGTATGCTCCAAAAGTTCATGAGTAGGTGTATGTATTTGCTGATTCAAAGAAAATACACTTTTCTTTAGTAATAATTTTCTTTCACCATTGTGGTCTATTTGACAATGAGCTCTCAGCATTACACTGGAGTCAGAATACCATTAGTAAGCATTTATGTCTTTCACAGGAATTGGAACGATGTTATCAATCGTAACAAGAAAAAATGCTGGAGAAACTTTGTTCAAAATGTCACAGATGTCCAGGACGAACAATTATGAGAGCCTCACCTTGACCAAGATGAAGGTTCAGAACGAAGTGTGGTGGGAACATGAGTGCGCCGGAGAGGAAAGAGAAAGCGGACCCCACAGACCAGCAACTGCAGCAAAGGTTCCCCCAGCATTGCAGGGAGAGGGCAGGCAAGTGTAATACCTGTGTCCACATACCACTGTGTGACCAATTTCCTCAACAGTGCTTCCGTCATCCAACGTGAATCTTTCAGTGCTGTCGTATGGTTTTACTTTTCCTACTTCCCCTCTTCCACAAGACAAAATTCGAGTTCAGAGAGTGCAACCACTGGCAATTTTTATCTGTAATGTGATCCTGAAATCAAGAGGTTTGAAGACTCACCTCTACAACAGAGGTTGTGACTCAGGAGTGTCAGAGGGTATTATAATAGCCCCATGTATGCTCTATATGGGTCACACCCCCTGTAGGTCCAAGAGCTCTGGAGGACGGGGGAGAACCTGCAAACTGATGCAGGACCAGGCCTGAGACAGCTGCTGTACAAGAGCTACCATTTGTTGTAAAGTGTCAGGCTCACTGCTGCCAGGGTTGACTTGAATAGGTAATCAAATGGCTCAGAACCCAAGCTGCTGCTGGCCACTTGGCTGTGGCGTTGGAGGAGGGAGGGCAGGGGAAAGGGTTCAGTCCTGTGGCACTGAAGGATAGGCAGGCTGGACCACTGGAGAGGACACTAGGCCTCTGGTATCCCCTGCTTCTGTGTAGGCGGCTTCCCCGCAACACCACCATTGATGTACATGAGCAAGTCCCATGCGGAGGCTGGAGATCGCGGCTCACCATCAAATGCTGCACACGAAAGGCGGCTTTACGAGCGCAGCCGTATGATGTTCAACAGTTTGAAGTACAAAGAAATGGTGCCTATACTGCTGTTTCTGGAGCAAATTTCACCCAAATAACCTAAAATAAAAGGACATGATTTGGGCCCCAGATCTGTGTCTAATCAGCTGGATGAACCAAGGGAACTCGCTGAGTCTCTTCAAACCCTGGTTTCCTCAAGTGTTAAAATACAGATAGCAATATGTGCACTTGTACGGCACGAAGTTGTGGGAGGATCAAGATGACAGTGATCACGTATAAAAACAGATATGCCTATGATATGCATTCTCATGTCATTCAATCTCAGAATCAAATTATGTTAACTCATGAAAATACTCCTGTGATTGGGAGAAAAACAGATATCTCTTAACAAAAACCATCAAAATATTAAAAAAACACAGAGATTTAATTTTGAAATATTATAAATGATAAAATTTTGATAATTTAGTAAAATATTGCAAAATGTAAATCTTACAGCCTATTTTTATTTTCTTAAAAAATGGCATTGCTTTGTAATGGATAATTGCAAAGACCACAGGGATGAATTAAGTCCAAAAGGGAAAAAAAAAAATTAAAATGACCAAGAAAAGGTAGAATCCTTTTTAGAAAGACATATGGCATAAATTAAACCTGCAAATGGAAGATAACAAACATTTGCTAATTTAGTAGGAAGCCAGAAACAGGTTTGCAGGGAATTGTTGACATGGAAAGTAATTAGGAAGCTGAAAGGGCTGAAGTTTCCTTCACGGCCTTGTCTCATCCTCGACCCCACATTTTCACTGGGTCAGAGAATCCAACAGGCTGTTTTCATCTGACCAGCACTATGTAACATTTATCATTTTTAGACTGATTTGCAAATAACTGTCTGTCTGCTAGATAGTACAGGTATCAATTTTATGTGCCAGTTAATCCACATTGATCAATATAGTCATTCACTCAACACATATTTACTGAGTGTGTGGGCAATTTCCAGGAGTTGAGGACACCATGGTGCTTAAGATGGGCTGGGTCTCTGGCTTTGAAAATAAGTAGGTGATCACATTCGGGTAGATAAAGAGAGAGATAAAGGCTGCAGAAAAATTAAGTGGAGTAGGAGAGAGTAGACAAAGTGTTGCCAGTATATGGTTTTGACAGGAGCGCGGGGCAAGAGCTTCTTTCTGAGCATCCGACATTTCAGCACAAAACTTCTATACGGCTGAGAAGGAGCCACAGCAGGAATATCCCTATTTCCCAGCCCCAGGGAACTAGCAGCCAGGGTAAAGGCCGTCTGTTAGAGGCTCATTTCCTAATATTTGCAGAAGCGATTTTATTAGTACTTATTTAATCCACATTGTATTTTTAATGGAATTTACTGGGGTGACACTGGTTAATAAAATTATACAGGTTTCAGGTGTACAGCTCTACAATACATCATCTGTACACCATATTGTGTGTTCACTTCTCCACATCAAGTCTCCTTCTGTCGCTGTTTGTCCCCTTTTTGGCTTCTTCTACCTCCCCTACTCCCCTTCCCTTTGAGACCATGTTTTAAAAGAAATGAGTTCATACTAAGTTTATTGTAAGAACTGAACAGATATTTTCTTAACTCAAAATTTCACACACTAACTATATTTTTATCAACAGGATTTGAAATATTCAACAGATCATACATAAACTCATGAGAATTTCAAAACTAAAGATTCAGCTCAAACATACATACATATTTGCATTAGAGTTTTCATTCCTTAAAATATGATTAATTCTCAACTCTTTGTTTATTCTGCAAAGAATCATCTGAGGGACTCTTGGAAATGCTGGTTCCTGCACACAACTTTCAAATGCTTTGGGCTCCATCCATCTGAGCGGGGAGCGGCACTGTGTGTTTAATGGGTACCCTCACGCCTCATCATTATAAGACAGGATAAGGACTATCCTGTCCCCAATAAAGTAGAAAGAGAGGATACAGGCATGTTTAAAAGAAGGAAAGAAAGATATAATGTGTTACGACCCTCAATTTATCATTTCTTGCTTTCTTCAAATAATATTTACTACCATGCTATGCCAAGTTGCTAAATAGAAAGAGACAAATTCATTTTTCATTATGACCCATTCACATTCTTTTATTTCTATACTATATAATTTATGACTCTCTAATTTAATGCAAATTCATTTGCCTTGCATGCAAAAAGAAATAAATGTTTACATGCTTTCATTTGGTAATATCAATATTAGGTTCTTAAAGACAAACTGCCATTGATCTGTTCACTTCAAATTTGGGAGCCAGTTTCAAAAGCTTATCTGCAAAGAAATGGAAGGAGAAGAAGGGCCTAAATGACGATAAGGTCAGGGTCAATTGGCCACAGTGAGCAGGCTCAACACACTTGTGAACAGGTGGCAGATATGAGTGCTCTCACTCTTGAGATAAAGAGCTGTCTTTAGAAGAAGAGCTAAACATTTCTTGTGCTATGAAGGAAAGTCCAAAGCAAAGTCTAGGATTTCAGGTTTTTAAAAAACTGTGCAGTTTATACACTGATATTTATTAGCAAAACGACATCTTTGAAGGGCAGAATAGAACGTTTGTAGAAAAGTATGGAGCCTGAAAAAGAAGAATATTTCCCCCTCACAAATCTCCCCCTGCCATTCCCCCCTCACTGAACACCCTTCCTGATTTCAGGGGTATGTTTCCTGACCCTTATAACCTGTGCAGTTCAGTAGCCTTTCCTCTGTGATGTTTATGGCTTCGAAAGAGTTATTTTGTGGAGTCTGAACCTCTTTAAAAGTCTGGTTTGATAGATGTTAGTTATTATTAAATTTGAGGGGGAAACATGACAGCAACAAATAAGCACTTTAAGAAATACAAAGTATAACAATTTTGGTTAACACTGTTATATCATATATGTGTGCTAATTGCTGAAACATGCAACTATTACATCTTAGATCTGAGGAATACCTCACCACAATAATTTTATTCTTGATTTTTGCCTTTGACTCAAATCAAAATTCCAAAATCTATTTTCTACTCCTATGCTAATTCAGAAATTAATTTCAGTCTTTAAATGATCTAAAATATTTCCTGCGTATCCTGAGTCAAGTCTGTAAACTAAATTTCATTTGCAAATAATCATTAATTCATTGAATTTGTTTGACATTTTATCTCATGTTGTTACAAACATTAAAATATATGGACACATCTTCTATATAAGCTATAAGCCATATTTCAGACTGATGTTTATAGGAGAAATTATCAATTCCTATGTATTTAATGATAAAACTGCATTGAAGCCTACTAATTTCAATGTAACAGGACATCTGATGATATATAAGAGCCTATGATTAGTTTGTTTTGGAAGGCAAAAAATGCTCTCCTATTTTATCTAGTTTACAAATCCTAGACTTTCAAATACTATGCTAAGGTAATACAACTGTTTATGCAGCTTTGCTACTATCACAAATAACTTGAATGCTCACAGTCTCTGGCAAGTTACAAAACACAGAAGGATTTGCTCCCGTAACTTTTTTGATGACATTTCCAATACAGTTTATTGTAATTATGAAGCCTCACCATACCTTTTACCAAATGAATACTGTAATCTATTGGGAGTCAAATACTTCCCAGTAAGAATAACTGAAAAGCCAAAATCCCTGGTCCGGATGCAGCAGTAAGTATGCCCATGTGACCTTATCCTTTATAAAAGCATACACCCCTTGTTCTTCTATTTTCTCCCTAACCACAAACATTTTTCCCCAAGCTGTTAGAAAAACAGGCTTCTTTTGTTCAATTCTTTTTTTGTGGCAGGCAAGCATGTGGAAAGGAATGAGACAGTGGTAATGGAGTATAATGAGCTCTGTGGAGGCTGGTATCTTTGCATTCTTAAGGTGGGCCATTTCCATTTTTATTTTCAGTTGAAGGTCATGTGGTTTCGCATTTGTGGACTATGGACAACTTCAAGTTAAAGAAGAGCCTATGGAAACGTAGTATCTAAGATGGTTCTGGTACCAGTGAAATGCAGTAGGTATACTGTGGTGGTTTGGCACGCGTCCCTGATACCTGCTCTTGGTTTCCTATCTCAGGGGGGGTAGGGTAACTCAGGATGTCCCAGCCATGTATTCCAGGGTTTCTCAAAATGCCATGTGCGTGTGGGTCCCTCGAGTAAACTTCAGATTTCGACTCAGTAGGTCTGGGGAAAGGCCTGAGGTTCTGCGTTTTTAACAAGTTTCCAGGCCATATCTGATTTTCATATCAGTGTGAAATGATCTAACCTATGTCATTGAGGGTGGAGTCATCGCAGTGACAATTGTGCAGCCTGTGAACTCTTAGAAGTCATTCTAAAACTAACTTCAGTGGAACCACAACCATTCAAGTGAGAGAGAGTCCTGATGAAGCTGCTGAAAGACCCCAGAAACTCAATCCAGGTACCCCAAATCCTCAGCTCACACTGCGCAGAATAAGAAATTGGAAGAGGGTAAATTTTGAATTGTAGTATCTTTTCGTACAGCAGGGCATCCTAATTTGATTTTAGACTTGTAATTAAAAACTTTTGACATGAACTTGTAAAAAAGTTTAATCTGTGAGTGTTAATTTTTACCTGGGAGAGGACCGCCTACTTGAAGTTTGCTCCCAAACCTGTCTCCTCCCTGGGAGCAGCTTTGGCAGCAGCATCTTGGGTGGAATGAACCAGAAGCTTGGCTCCCTGTGATTTTCTTATTGTCCTAATCAACTACTGAAGCAGAGCAATCCACAATTTGGTGCTTTATTAAGTAGTCACTTATCATAGTTTTTAATGGCCCATCTCACATTCACACAGATACTCTTCTCTATCAACAAGGTGGATAAAATTCAGTGAGTGTCACCTTGTTTTTCAACAGCTGCTTCTCAATGCTCCATCAGTGCAATACAGGGACAGTGCATCTGGAGTCTGCTTCCAGACATGATTGCTCTGGATAATTATGGGTATTTCCATGGTATGAATCCAGAACGAGGTGCTCCTGACCCCTCTTTTCTTTTTTATATTGAGATGCAAAGCAGGACAGACAGAGAGGCTTCAGCTTCAAGGGGCCAGAAGTCCCCCTTCTATGTTCAGAAGTGCTAACTGCCGCAGGAGCTGAAGCTAAGTTTTCATTTTCGTGTATGTAGTTTTTGCCCATCGAAGGGCACGGATGACATTCTCAATGTTTGGACAAGGGGAGGCTTTTATCAGAGAAAACTAGGCTTAAGTATGTCATTTCTCCATATATAGGTTCAAATATTTTGAAAAGTATTCTGAACCTGTGTCTCTTGAACTAAGATGTTTTGCACCTCAGCAACTTAAACACAGGCTTTTTTAACAGATTGGATTAGATCTACTATACACAGGCTGCACAGATTTCTTTTCAAAAGCTAGATATTTAGCTTCTAAAATGCAAACTTAAAATGTTTTCCTCCTGTGTCATTTTTTCTTTTTTTATTGCTTTATATGTTTCGCCAACACCCACACAGTGGCCTCGGCGATTGTGTCAGAAGGAAAAAACACCATTAACTCTCAACATAATTTATAAGGGAAAATGGCAAATAAATTGCTTCACAGGTTATTCATTCTCTCTGTTTATAATTTATAAATTTTTTATATTGATACTTTATTAAATTTTTATTATTTTACTCAACATAATATTAGGCATATGAAAAAAGAGTTTGAGAAGAGAGGAATTATGTTGTGTAATAAACAGTTCTGGGAGGACTAAAATTTTTACTTAATCCTTTCCTGGTTAAAGATTTAATATTTATGCATGTATTTCAGAATCCATTCAGTAATTGAATTATATATAAATAATTATTATTTGAATACCAGTTATATTTATTAAAACAAATTTTTTTTCATGCAATGCACCACTGATGATACTATATATAGTTATAATTCACCCACCCCATTTTTCACCTGTTGTCTTTATGCAAAGAAGTTACTACTAAATCACCAATTAGTATGCTGCGGTACAGATGATAGTGATGCTTTTCCAGTAAAGAAAACAATTCCTGTTGACTCTTCCAGTGTAAAAATAAACCACTACATATTTGCCAGAAGGTTGTCCAGGTGAAGAGGGCTCTTGTGGCCACGTCAACAACAACCAGCTAACGGACTCAGTCATGGAGGGAACTGCGGCATTACCTGCTTCTAACCAGCTGGGAATCACAGCAGAACGAACACGCGCGCGCGCGCGTGTGTGTGAGTGTGTATGTGAGTGTGTTTTCATTCTAAAGAGAAGTGCATCTGACTTCCCCTTTCTACATCAACTACTAAAAAGAGGCTCATCTTCTGAGAGAGATTTGACTTCTTTAACATGTCGTCAGTTCATCCAAGGCGAGGAAAGGGTGAAGCCAGAGACAACAGGAAATGCAGAGATCGTTTGAGGTTGAGTGTGGGCTCCCTCTCTGTAATGACATAGCACCCGCAGGCCTAGGTCCTGTCTAGGAAGCCAAACAGGAAAAATCAACCCTCTCAAGTCTGTTTGAAAGATATTTACAGAGCAAGCAGAAATTTAAGGAGCCACTCGGATCCACTGGGTCAAAATCATTAATGGTTTTCTTCGGGTTCCCTTTGCCTGCATGTTCCTCGACAGATCCTCAGGATACAGACAGCACAGAATAGGCATCATCTGTTTTTATGTTCTCTAATTTACTTACTTCTCATAATCTCCAGAGCTACACTAGGAGAGCTGCTGCTTCCACGGGTGAGCCTGTGACATCCCGCGGACCGCTGTCTAGGCCTCTGTTAGCGCTACAACCGAGACCTAAAACCCCCACGAAGCCACTTTCCCGAGAACTGGGAAACTCAGGTGTGAGGCAGCAGACAGTTTACCTCACAGATTTTCAGTACCCACTGAGACAAGTCTTTTTCTATGGCTGTTGGTAATTTTTTAATGTTTCAGTCACTTTGGGAGGACCTGGTACCTCTGGGTCCTTGCTTCTCCCTGGACTACAGATGACTTCTGGTTATCAATGGGATATAACACTTTCTCCCACTAGCTACTCTGTAATAGTCAGTCAAAAGTATTTATTGACTCTCTACTAGAGAAGGAGGGATGAGTAGCTCTGAAATATGCGGGGGTCTCACCTGCCCTTAGGGCGCCCGTGTGCACACTTATTCAAATGGCCTGCTCCCTTTGACTGTAGGAGAATTCAGGATACCTTCTTCTCTGAATCAAAGTCAGTTCTTTGGTGATAATACATAGCACAATCAATACACTTTTCACTTTACTTATACCACAGCAAGTGCAAGGTTTATATACACACACGTATACATATACATACAGGGTGGGGCAAAAGTAGGTTTACACTTGTATGAGAAACACAGTGTTTATTCTTGTATTATTATTTATTGGATTATTTTCCATATGAACAACTATAAGCCTACTTTTGCCCCATAAATATGTGTGTGTGTATATATATATGTACATATGGATGTGTATATAACTTTTGTCATATGTTTAGAATATACAATAAACAAAAATTATATGTATTATAAATATAAAACATATACATTCTGTGTACTGTGGACTAAATATATGACAAATAATTTTGTAGTAAAAGTTACAAGATGCACCTCGATTAAATATAGTGGTGGAAGGAATTCTAACACAGGTTTGGCTGAAAATTAACTCCATTTTGATAAATTTTAAGTTATTAATTATTTAAGGTTATTTGTACATCTGTTAAGACAGTTGGTCTCCACACAATCCCAAGTACCTTGATAAAAATTTTAAAAAATGTTTAAAAGTCTCAGGATACAAAATTAATATTCAGAAATCAATTGCATTTTTATATACCAATAATGAACTATCAGAAAGGAAGGCTAAGGAAAAAATTCCATTTACAACTGAATCAAAAATAATACCTAAGAATAAATTTAACAAAGAAGGTAAAAGACCTGTACTCAGAAAATTATGAGACACTGAAGAAAGAAATCGAAGGAAACACAAATAAATGGAAGCATTACTACATGGATAAGAAGAATCATTAAAATATCCATACTACCCAAAGAAATCTGTAGATTCAATGCAATTCCTATCAAAATACCAATGGCGTATTTCACAGAATTGGAACAAATAATCCAAAAATTTGTATGGAAACACAAAAGACCCTGAATAGCAACAGAAATGTTGAAATACAAGCACAAAGTGGGAGGTATCATACCACCTGATATCAAACTACACTACAAGCCTAGAGTAATCAGAACAGCATGGTGCTGTCATAGAAAACAGACACATAGATCAATGGAACTAAATAGAGAGCCCAGAAAAGACCAATGCCTCTGGGGTCAATTAATCTGTGACAAAAGAAGCAAGAACATACAATGGAACAAACACAGTCTATTCAATAAATGGTGCTGGGAAAACAGGACAGATAAATGCAAAAAAATGAAAGGAGACTACCTTCTTATGCCATACACAAGAATAAACACAAAATGGATTAAAGAATTGAATGTAAGACCTCAAACCATAAAACCCCTACAAGAAAACATAGGCAATAAAATCTCAGACATTTCTCTTAGCAATATCTTTTTCGGATATTTTCTGGAGCAAAGGAAATAAACAAAAATAAATAAATGGGACTATATCAAACTAAAATTGTTTTGCGCAGCAAGGAAAGCAACCCCCCAAAATGAAAAGACAGCCTACTGAATAGAAGAAGGTATTCGCCAATGCTACTAGCACATCTGATAAAGAGTTAAAATATCCAAAATTTTTTGAAAACTCAGACAACTCAACCCCAGAAAAACACATAACCCAATAAAAGCGGACAGAAGACCTGCATAGACACTTCTCCAAGGAGGACATACAGAGGGCCAACGGACATATGAAAAGCTGCTCAGCATCACTAATCATCAGAGGGATGCAAATCAAAACCAGGATGAGAAACTGCTTCACACCTGCCAGCGTGTCAGTCATCAATAAGTCAACGAACAACAAGGACTGGTCAGGATGTGGAGAAAAGGGAGCCTTGGTGCACTCTTGGTGAGAATACGGGTTGGTATAACCACTGCGGAAAACAGTGGGAGGTTTCCCCCCCAAAATTAAAAATGGAACTGCCTTATGACCCAGTGATTGCACTTCTGAAATGATGCCAAAAAAAATAAAATCCTGAAACACTACTTCAGAAGATCATATCCACCCCCATGTTCACTGCAGCATTCTTTACAATAGCCAAGCTATGGAAGCCCACCAATAAATGAATGGATAAGAAAGTTATGGTACGTATATACAATGGAATACTACTCAGCCGTAAAAAGAATAAATTCTTACCTTTTGCTACATCATGGCTGGACCTATAGGGCATCATGCTAAGTGAAATAGACAGATAAAGACAAATACCATACAATTTCACTTATGTGTGGAATCTAAAGAATAAACAAAAAATAATAATAAACAAAATAAATAAACAAAATAAAAACAGAGTCATAGGTACAGACAACAGACTTTTGACAGAGGGAAGAGGAATCGGGTAGCTGGGTAAAAAAAGTGAAGGGATTAAGAAACACAAATTGGTAAATTACAGAGCAGTCACAGAGATATAAGTCGCAGCATAGAGAATATAGTTAATAATATTGTAATAACTGTGTATGGGGCCAGGTGGTACTTGAAATATTTATTGGGTAGGCACTGTGTAAAGTACATGATTTCCTAAGCACTGTACTGTACATCTGAAACTAATACAAAATAATATTGAATGTGAACTCTAATTGAAAAAATAATTTAAGCAACCTTTAAGACAGAAATACTAGTTAACTATAATCATGGAACTGATGTTAACACTTAAAGTGAGTAGCTAACGTGGAGGCCTGTTTGCCCAAATTTACTAGCCTAACACCTATGACCTAAAATGCATAAACACAGACAAGAGACCCAGGGAAGTTTTACCCACCACTGCACTGGCTTGAAGGTCCGAGGCACAGAGCCTGAAGACGTGAGGGACACGCACCGTGGGGTCAGGCATGAACCAGCCTTTCTCCATTGTCAGGTGCCGAGGACCCAGCTAGGAAGCCACAGTCCAGGTTGCCAAGGAACACAGGCTGCACGCGTCTCTGTGTCTCTCTCTTCCCATTGTGTCATTTCCTTCTCCGATTTGATATTACACCTAAAGGCACTTTCCCACAGACTCCCATTTCTACCAGTCATCTGTCTGGGCTGCAGCACTAAAGAAAAATGACAGATTCTCAGAGTTCACTACCAGCCAATCAATGGGCTGCACATTACCTGGCCCATTTCTCAACGAGGTAAAAGGGAATAGCTTGTGAGTTGGTTCATTTATGGGGACCCAGAACTGGTTCGATGTTAATTTGTTTCTCTTCAAACTTGTCGCACACCCTCATTTTGCCTCCAACCTCTAACATCTTAAATATTCTTTTACGTATACCTGGGATTCTAACCCCACGTGAAAAGAAGCATATAGGCCTTTTAGAGAAGTTATCTTTTCAAAGGAAAATCTCATCAAGGTCCCTTATTTTAAAAAAAAATGAATTCAAATCTCTACTCAGGAAAACCATCACTATATCTTTTGTGAATCCTGAAGGTGGTCACACCTCTTCAGAGTCAGTTCAGGAGAGCATCCCTCAGCCCACACAGCCTTTATCTCATGTACGTTCCCACATCCCCAGGACTCACAGCACCAGTGGACACTTATTCATAACTAATATGGAATCCGTTCCTTCTGACCTATACCTTTCTTCTCCTGTTTGCACCTGTCACATTTGCACTTTGTTCAAACCAACCTCAAGTGCTGCTTCCGTCGAGAATCCTTCCCTGGTTCTCCTACCTGGATATACTTCCCCGAGTCCTTGGTCCTCTCTCATAGCTCATATCCTAATGACAGGGTATTCCAGCTACTTCTGAACTGTTGTCACTCCCATCCTCCTTCCAATCAAACAAGACCCCTGGAGTCACGGCTTCCGTCTTAATCTGAATTCCTAATAGAGCTTGGTTGATAGGAGTTTCCAGAGCAACAACAGTTATAATTTATTGGGCCCTGTTAATGTGTGGGCACAATATTAAAAAATTGGTAGGCACAATCTCAATCTCATACGATCTTCATAAGGTTGGATAACTGTTACCCGCACTGTAAGATACACAGTCTCAGAGAAGCCCCGTTTTGCCCCCAAACAGGTCAAGAATGATTTCGGCTCAGGACTGTGCACTGGCTGCTCCCTCCCCCTGGGGCATTCTTCCCTAGGCATGCACATGGTTCCCTCCCTCCCTAATTATTCTTACTCACTCTTTTAACTGTTCTGTCCTTGGATATTAAAATGACCTAGGTTCTTTGGGATGTCTGACTACATTCACGACTGTGGACTTTTTGTGTCGCGTCCCACCTTTCCTGGCGTGCTAGCCCACCGCCCCCCTCGCTGCCTTCCACCCGCCCTCCTCCGCCGGCCCCCGGCACTTCTCTTCGCTGCCCTGGGGCTTCATTCTAGCTGTGTCCATTGTTTTCTGGGTATCATGTTTCTCTTGTTTTATTCCCTTACTTAGCTGAATACATCCTTAACTGCTGTAACTTTCCAGGGAAGGGCGCACAGGAGATAGGTTTTTATGAGTATTTGGAAGTTTGAAAATATATGGTCCTCCCTTTATGATGATAGATAATTTGGCTACGCATGGATTTTAGGTTGAACATTATTTTACCCCAGAACTCTGAGAGCATCACTGGATTGTCCTTTATCATCCAATATCACTACCGCAAGTCAGGTGGCATCTGCTTTATTTCTCCCCAGGGGCGTTAGGTTCTTTCTATGTTGGTGCTTTAAAATTTCATGATGCACAATACAAATTACTGTTGATTCCAAGCATAGGGTATTTCCTATGAAGGCACAGGTCCCTCAGCTCTGAGGAATTTTTCTATATTAACTCACTGATAACTTGCTTCTCTCCAATCTTTCCCGGACTCTAGTAATAGTTAGACGCCCTGGATTTGTCCTTCAATGCTCTTACTGCATTATTCTGATGTTTTCTGTCTTTCCCTCCTTTGTTCTCCCTTCCCAGTGATTTCCTTGACTACCATCCAGTAATTCTATCAAATCTTTAATTTGGGTAGTTATATTTTTGTGGCCTAGAAACATTTTCTTGTTCTTTGATCCTTTCATATATCATAGAGTTCTTAATAAACACAAGATCTTCTTAAATCCTTCTTAGCACTTAACCTGAAGTCATTGCTTGTTTCTTTTAATCTCTTTTCTTCTGTAAATTATCTCTGTTTCTGCTGAGAGCCAGTTCACTTTCTATTTTTTATGCTTCTAATTCTCCCCAATTCCTCAGTAATCCTTGTTAATTTATCATCTTTGAGAAAGAAAAGCCCAGCAGCTTCTTCTGCCACCATCTAAATAGAAGTCTTTCCCACTCTGTGTCCCAGAGTAAGGCTTTGTGAGGGGAGGGCGGGGCACTCAAGCGAGTACTTTCCTTTGGGGTGAGAGGGTCAGGGCTGGGGCAGGGGGCGGGGCGGAGGGGGCAGCCCTGGGCGCCTGCCGGCTCCCTGCCCCACAGGCCTGTGTGAAATAAACTGTATCTAGGCCACAGGCAGCCATAACCCAAGCCTAATCTAATTTCTCAGGTTGCTGAGTTTCTTCAGCTCCTGTTCTTCACCTTGGAGTAGGCAATGGTTACGTGGTGACATCTCGGTAGGAGAAGGGATGTGAGTGGGAGGAGACAGCCCACTTAGAAATTCCTCGAGCCCTGGCTTTCAATGGATGCCTTCATCTTTAGGCCTCTCTCCCGCCCCAGCTCCTTGGCTCAACCCTGACCCTTGAGCCTGTCCAAGAATTCACCGAAGACAGCCAGCCCACCTCCGCTGCACTGGCAGAGCAGATTCTTGGCAGAAGCCTCCACATTTTAATTGCTTATCACTCCTATCTACTTTGCTTTCTAGAAAATTCCTAAAAAGCCTTGCCTGTTGGTGACACCCACCCACTGGCCCCTGGCCTCTGTGTTCTTGTCTCTTTTGTGACGTCATTTGCTGTTGTAGTTCTGTGTGGGAGTTTTCAAGGGGTCTGAGACATAGGGGAGGCTAATGAGTGGTCTGAGTATGCCATCTTTAAACTCTTGTCCAAGATACAGTTTCATTTTGTAAATTCATGTTTCCTAGTTAAGCATGATCAAAATCATGTAAGTATCAATAACATTACAAAAACTTCCACAGAATTCTACATGAGGATGCCACTTTCCTACTAAAACAAAACAAAACAAAGTGAAAACCTGTTCATTCCATTTTAATTAGCAAGGTTTCCATGTGGTAGGCACGGAAGGGATTAATTTTTGTGAATCACCAAAAAAAAAGAAAGATGTCAGGAAGGCCTTTGGGGCCACCTAACAGCCCAGACTTGCGAGTTTCAGAAGGAGCCACCAGCTTACAGTAGTAATAGGATGTTAAAACAGCCTTTCACTGCTATAGTCTGACCCAGACACAACTGGACAGAAATCAGACACCAATATAAATGTGATGAGATGCTGTGTAAAGTGCATTACAAAGGAACGTCGAATGGCCATTTCTGGGGATTCTGGGTCCCTAAGCAGATGGAGCCTGTTAGCGAGGGGTCAGCAAGTGCGGAGGAGGTGTGCTAAAGAGATTTTGGTATCTACCCTCTCGGAGGCAATGCCTGGAGACGGGGGTCATCCACAGAGCCACTTGGATGAGGGTTCTCTGCTATAAAATGGGGTCCCAGAGTTCTTGGGGGTAAAATGCTGAAGGAATAGTTAGTTAAAAAAAAGAATCCTCACCTGAGGACACGTTTTAATGATTTTAGAGAGAGAGGGAGGGAGGGAGGTCAGGTATCATGTTGCATTCTGACCATATTGCATATTGATCTATTGCCTCCCATACATACCCCAGCCAGAGGATTGAACACAAAACCTGGTTTGAACCTGACCTGGATCAAACCTGCAACCTGTCTTGTATAGAACAATGCTGCAACCAATGTGACACCCGGCCAGGGCAGAATAGTCACCTTGGTGGTAAAAACAGGAGAGGGTCAATGTGTGGGAATCAACCTGCACTTCTCAAGCTTGTTGATCTAGAAGGTGGCCTGGACTGGGATCCCAGAGCGAGCGCACCTGAGGAGGGGGCGGGGTGGGGCGGGGCAGAGGGGCCCAGCCACAGTGGAGTGCCACAGAGCTTCTGTGGCTGGGGGAGGGGTCCGGCTTCAAAAAACCCGGGAATTCAGGTGGAGAGTCAACTTTAACAACCTTTGAAATTAAAGTGTTGATTGGTTTCACAGGCTGATCACATTCTAATTAGTAATTCTAAACTAGGAATTTTTTTTTTTTTTAACTTACGGGTGAGCAGGAGGTTCACAAGAACTTATCCAGCGTTTGTCCCCTGCAGGCAAAGCTCACCTTCGGGATATGCAGTTTAAAGAAGCAGGCAGTCAGGTATCATGTTGCATTCTGACCATATCTCAAGTGCCAGGGTATTAAACAAACTGGCTCATTATCTGAGGAGGCTTCATGTTTCCTTTGAGACCTTGACAGCAGAGATCACAAAGCTTTTATGTAGGATTAGGCTTTTTTTCTTTTTCTTTCTTATAACAGGTGCACCTGGAAGCATTAGCAGGTCAGGGAATGGAATGGAAATCTCCAAATATGTGAAATTTGGGGTTTATAGTATGTGATCCACTCAAAATTCTGGGTTTTATGTCAATCTGGCAGGGGGACAAGGTGGACATGCCTTGACTAAATTCCTCTCCTTATTAGTCAATTTTTTTGTTGTTGCAATTGTTAGTTAAGAATCTACATTTAATCCATTTCACTTTTGCCTCAAAATATGCTTGTGATGTTTGACTTAACTTTAATGCATGTTTACAACTCAGATTTCTATTTTTAACAGGATTAATTCTGCTCTGCACCAGAAAATGAAAGGATCATGTTATTTTCCTCACAAAAGTGAACAAAAAATGGTACTGTAAAGTCATTCAATAGAATGTTGACAAGTTTCTGAGACATTCTTGCTTTCTTTAAAATCACTAGTCATTTACAAAAGTTGAAAACTTATACTTCATCTTTATATTCTTAGTGTTTTTCTTCAAAGACATAAAAAATATGCTACCTCTACCCACATATTGTATAGATTTAAGAGTATAGAGAAACCGGACTCAAAGTAATCTAAATTCAAATCACGTCTCTGTCATTTCTGGCCACCCGACTTTGGGCAAGAAACCTATTGATAAACCTCAGCTTCTGAATCTGTAGAATGGGGGGGGATTGTTAACACATTAAGTTGCTGGAGACTAAGAGATACAGTTTGCAAAGTGTCAGGCACAATGTTAGGCATTTGCAAATGCTTTATATTGCAATATGTTATTTTTAAACCTAATCTTATTGCTCATGAATAAAATGAATACATTTAACTTTTAAATTATAAAAAATAAAATTAAGCAACCTGTCAGGAGAAAAATGGAAAAACTACTTACATCATTTATTTTGCCTTCTTCCTGTACTACTTACGAGTGACTATTTTTGAATTGTCTTCGTTTCAAAATAAGTGGGTGAAAGTTTTAATAACTAGGTCTGGGAACAGGCAAGGACTTTTTCGGTGGCTTCTGAGGTGTTTCCCTGCCTATTTTTTCATTGAAAATCCCTCCTCCACACAGAGGGAGCCTCCCAGAATGAAGTTTCTAGCATGGCAATGTGATCAGGTGAGCCTTCTGCTGGAAGGATGAAACTACAAGCCCTTTGTCGCTCCTCTCCTCCCTTATCTCCACCCCCAACTCCATCACTCATTTCTGCCTCGAGACAGCCTGATACGTGGGTTGTCTCCACCCCTTCCCATACCCCATCCTCGCCACACCCCTGCTCTGCTCTTTGACTTTGTTCCAGCTACCATTTCTTACTAGTTCCAGCCACACTGCTTAGGCCTGGCGCCACTGCATTTAGGAAGCATCCACAGCGCACGTCTGATCCCCACTGTTACATGCCCCTCTAGTCCCATAGTGACTGACCTGTCTTCCCTGAGCACTGGGCTTCATGTTGTCCACTCTCATGTCCATTACCAACTAGGTCTCAGGAGGTCAGGAGCATCCCTCACTCCTCTCTGCATGCCCGACACAGAAGCTGGTGTGGTGTGGGACTCAGAAGACAGGCTTTGCATCTGAAGCCCAGACAAATGGCTTCTTCCTCGTACATCCAAGTTAGTGTGGTAGGTATTATTAAACAACAAGAGTTAACTTTTACTGAGCCAGCCAACGTACTAGTATTTTTTATACATTTCCTTGTTTATGTCTGAAATTATAAGAGTAGATAAATACCATTGTGAAAACCTAGATGAGGAAACAATTTCAAGCAGACAAGTTAGGGGCCTCCAACAAGGCAGAGCTGGGGTTCCACTCAGGCACCACTCTCCAGTGAAAGGAGATATAATTAAAAAAAAAAAAGAAAATATGCTAAGAAGTCTTTGGACTCTCATGACTTAACATCTAAGAAATTAGACTGTTCTAGTTTCACTTGAGGCATGGTGTTTTACCAGAGGTGGAACGCTGAGATCTCTGGCCCGACTTTTGACAGCTAGGCCATCGGCAAGATCTAGCGGGATGAACGTGTGGACGTGTGTTCCTCACCAAGTGGCCGCATAACTGGTGACCTAAAATCCTCATACAGAACTTCTCAATGTTTGGAAATATTTGTAGCTGAACAACAATGACTTCTCGAAAACATGATGCACAGTTTTGGTCTCTGGTTTTTCTCCCATTCTCTGTTGGCTCCTCCCTCCCAGTAAGATTTCAGCACTACCCTCCACTGAAACTACTCTTTCAATGTTGCCAGTGAGTGGACTCCGCTAAACCAATGTCACCAGACAGTCTTCCTTTGTCTTGACTTCTTAATTGTATTAGACACAGTTTATCGATCGACCTGGACACGTGCTGTTCTCTTGGTGTCTAAGAAACCTACGCTTCTGGTTTATCTCCTTCTTGCGCTGGTGGCTTCTTGACCCCCAGAGCCCCATATTTGTGGGAGGCACCAATGCTCAGTCCTTGGAGCTCTTTTCTCAAAACTTATTTCCTAGGCAATTTCTTCTTAGGCTCAGGCCTTTAAATATCTTCTACCTAAAGATGACTTCCTAATTTTTATCTCCAGCCTGAGATTCTCCCTGAACTCTGTCCTGCATATCCAGCTGGGTATTTCACATGTGCATTTTGATGTGATAGACCGATATCACATGTCCAAAACCAAGATCTTAATATTTACCATCCCTTTCCAGCACAGCGCATCTCAGTCAGTGATGACTCCATTCTTCTGGTTGTTGGGTCAGTGACATCCTTGAGTCCTCTTTGTCTTTTCATCATCTCCTAGCCCCTGGTAAAATCCAGTTGGCTCTCCCATACATATACATCCAGAATGACACTGCTTTTCATAACCTACAATGCCCCCATCCCGGCCCATGCCATAACTCATTTCTTGCTTACATTACTGCAATAACCTCCCAGTTGGTGTTATTCATGTTTTGCCCTTGACCCACTACAGCATCTTCGCCACACAGCACCCAGGGCGAGGCTGTTACAAGCTAAGTCAGACTGTGTCACTCCTCTGCTGAAATCTCCCATGGCTCCCATAGAGTTAGCAGAGCTGGTGTCCCCAAGTTCTCATCAAGACTTACAAGACCCTCCCTCACCGGTCACTTCACTGGCCTCACGCCATTTCTGTTTCCTCCTTCTCTCTGATCGCCCCCGCCCCCACCCATGGTCTCCTTGCAGTTCTGTGAACATGTCAGCTGCACCCCTCTTTACCAGCCTTGCGCTTGCTGCACCTTCTGTTCAGGATGCCCCTCCCCTAGGTGTTCATACCGCCGGCTCCCTGACTTCCCTGATGCCTGACTCCGAAGCTCCCTCCCTGGTAGAGCTTTTCCTGGCCACTCTATCAAAAGTATTTACCCTGATGATTTTCTGTCTTCTCCATTTGAAATGAGGTCAGAGATATTGGTTGCTATTGATTGTGACCGGATCCCTAAGCTCTAAATCAGCGTCAGTGAGTCAGAGGTGCTTAATAAACAATTATTAAATGAATTTATTCATTTAAAAGTGAAAGTCATTGCCTATCCCATATTCACATGCCCTAGTTATCAGTGACAAATCTCCAAAATGACAACCTTGAAAATCCAAAAGCTACTTTTCAGTCTTGACTTGAATGGTACTTTCAATTAGTGAACCAGGTTGCTTCAAAGTTTATGATGCCTGGAATGGTACTAGGCACCCAGATTTAGGTATAGAGCCCAGAAACTCCAATACTCCCGATCTCTCACAAACACCAGAGTCTGTCCCCACACCTTTCCTGGGCCATAGGTTTCTAATTTCTAATTGGGGCATAGGAAGTATTTATGTGGAATTATAAAATAAAGTGCGGGGCAAAAGTAGGTTTACAGTTGTTCATATGGGAAATAATACAATAATTAATAATAATACAAGAAGAAATTCTGGTTCACATACTCACAACTGTAAACCTACTTTTGCCTCACCCTGTAATTAAAAACTCAAAAACTGCCAGCAGCCATCTGCATGAAAAGAATCTTTAAATGAATATTTAAAAGCATGCATTTTAAACAAAGTAATTCAAACATTAAAAGTGTTCATTGTCACTCTTAAAGATGTCCAATGGCAAGTTGATTTTTTTCACGAGGTGGCAAAAAAAAAAAGAAATATAGAAATATGGTCAGAGAATTTGAGGAACAGATGGAAACAAGGACCCAAGTGAAGGCAGGAGGGATCGTGCTGACCAACTGCGGTTCTCTTTCTAGCCATTTCTACATTCCCCTCCCCCAGCATGCATCCCCCCACCCCCATCACATCAAACCCTCAGAAACATTCATTCTGGATACTAGAGTGCAAGCAGTTTCCACAACATATTTACTTTCACCACCTTTTCCTAAATTCAATGATATAAGGAGCTATGGGGTCCTAGCTCTGCCCCATGGGCACACTGCCAACCTCTCCCCCAGACCCACACTCCCTATTTTTGCTAAAATCATGCAGTGGAACACGCCCAAATTTAGCCTGTATAATCAGTGGGACAAAGAGCTGGAAGCTAAGACTCCTGGTTCTTTCCTCAGGTCTGTGTAGGTAACGAAATGACCTTTAATTTAGCAAGCCACCTCGACTCTTTGGGTTCAGTTTTCTCTTCTCTGTGGTGGTTGGGAAGAGTGTCATGGGGCTTTAGTGTCCCACAAGCTCCACCATTCTTTGACATGATCTAGCAATTTACAAGCTTATAAAACAAAGTTTCCATACATGTCTCCTAGTCCTCTCTTTCAACCAGAGTGCTTCTCAGTCCCTGCCTTACAGATACTTCGGTACTGGTACCAGGTTGGTATTAACAATGATCTCCAAAATTTTCTTAAAGAGAGAGAAGGAGTGAGTGAGAGGGAATATTGTTTTCATTTCAGTAAACACACCCAGCATAACTTGGGGGCAGGGGAGGTCCAGCCTGCACCCTGGTATGTCAGGCTGGTTCTCACCAGCCAATTACTGCGCTGAATGAGAGACGACCTTGAAAACTTGCCTCGTGTGTGCAACAAGTTCTGTTTTTTATCCTACTTATCTTCACAGTCATCTATTTATGTCAAGAAAGGAAACCTATGAGCATGGCATCTGTTACCAGAGTGCCACAATTACCCAATGCTTTCATAAGAAGAAAAAAGTTGCCAATAAATCCAGGTTAGTTGTCAGCTGTTTTAGCAGACAACATATTAGTTTTTCAATCATCGTGTCTTGTTTAGCTGAACATATGGTACTACCAACAGAGTCACCAGCTCAGCCTGGTTTTTGATGGACAAAATGACTGACCACAGACATGTCACCTGTAATGTATCCACACAGAAAAGCACGTTTCTTATTCCAACCCCAGACCAGTCCAGCCCCTCCATAATAAGCAGGTAACAAATCCAAGGGACTTCATTATTTGTTACTTTTCTGCCATTGTTGGAATCTAAGTAAATTCAATGACAGGTGTGGGGGAGTCCTTTACTTTTCTCATTAACTAAATTTAGACAAAATACAATAAATTCTAGCCATAACAAAGTAGTAAAATTTCAAGGCAATTCATCACCGGTTACTTTTTTCACTACTATTGAAATCTATGTAAACTGAATGTCTGCTTTGGGGAAAATCCATTACTTTCTTCTACAATTAAGTGTGGTTAACTATAGGTAATCATATAAACATTTGTGAGCCTTACTTGCTTTGGTCTTTTTCTGGATACAATCAACAGGTCTATGTGATTTTTTGTTAAATTTGACTTAATTTTACGAATGTGTTAATCTTCTGATGGAGGGAAGAATTAAAGAGTTTGAGTGACTGCATTACTTTTAAGAAAAAAGTGGCATATTTTAGTTTAGACACTAACATAGCCTAGGGATGCCTTGGCACTCTCTATGTCCTGCAGAGGCTGGACCCTGGCCCACAGACATGCCCAGCTTGAGTTTTGCTCAAGCCCAGCTGCTGCCTCCATCCTGCAGCCAGCCCCCCACAATGTGCCCAGGTGCCCCCGTGGCGGAGCCAGGGAAGTAGGCAGCAAGCCGTTTACCTGCCAGGCTGCCCGGCCTCTGGAGGGTGGCGGTGGCATACAACTCCTGCGAGTGCTTGCTGTACTGCTCGGACGCGTGGACCAGGCGCTTGGTGGGCGACAGGGTGGCGTACGTGCCGATGGTGGAGCTCAGCTGGTGGATGGGCGAGGAGGAGATGGTGGACTGCACGGTGGGGGGCGAGGTCACGCGGATCGGGGACAGGCCCGCCGAGGACACGACGATGTTGATGGGCGAGCTGGTGCTGTAGGACTTGGCCAGGCGGCTGGGCGACTGCTTGGGCGAGGAGCCGCGCGGTGCGGCGTAGGCGGCGCCCTCGGGGGCCGAGCCTCCGCGCTGCAGCTTGGTGGGCGAGCCGCCCTGCGAGGCAGCCAGCGGGGAGCCCCCGCGCGGCGGCGCGGGCAGCGTGGAGCTTGAGTAGTAGAGCGCGGCGGCAGCGGCGGCGGCGGGCGGCGCGTCGGGCAGGTGGAAGGCGCTGCCCAGGCTGGGCGCAAACGGTTCCCGCGGCGGCGGCGGCGGCGGAGGAGCGGGCTCGGGCCCTGGCAGGTGCCCCGCGCGGCTCGTGGTGCCCTGTGCGCGGGAGAGCAGAGAACACGCGCGTTTAGCCGGGGGAAGCACAGCGCCCCGCCCGCCCCGCCCGGCCCCCGCCCGGCGAGGGAGGGAAACTGGGCGCTCCGCCGCCTGAGAGCGCAACGGCGCGTGGGATCCAGACGGAGATGCCCCTCCAGCTTCTCAGGCAGGTGTTTCTCTGATAGAAAGAAAAAACCGACTAGCAAAGGCCGGCCGACAGTGGGATGGGCATCACGTCTGGTAAATGGGACCGTATTCTGCATAGAGAGCTAAGATGTTTCTGGAAGAGCAGAGGCATCGCATTAGTCACATAAAGATTTTTAAAAACCACCCGACATTGCCACGGTGATCTACTTGATGGCAATCACGATCTGTTAGTTTTAATGAGAAATCCAGATATTAAATCTTTCCCCTCCACCCCCACAGTCATTTCACTGGATACAGTTTCTACCTCCCAAATTGGCCAAGCTGCATACTTATCTGGAGAACATCAAGAATTAACATACTTCCTCAAGTTTATTCTGTGCTATTGTCGCGCTGATTCTTCTTTTTGGACAAGAAAAGTGAAAAGGGGGGGGGATATTACTTTGGAATAAATACACTTGGTCTTTAAGGTTTTTTTGTTTTTGTTTTTTTAAAGCGTTTCTAGAGGAATCAGAGCAGTTGTAAATGAAAAGACTAAAAAAGCCTCACTTTTCTAGATTTTAATGCTGGGCTCCAAATCTTTCAGCAGCTCTCTCTCTCTTTAGCTGGCTTTTAAGAGCCCCCTGCAGCTGTGTCTTCAAATTGAAAGCCAGTTGCCTCTCATTTATTTACAAGAACACAAAAGACAACAAGGGCTGGGGTGGAGACAGTTGGAGGGGAAGCACTTTCCTTGAATCTTATCCAGAGACAAATTTGCATTCGAATGAAAACACTACATTGTCAACCACTTCTGGGCAGGAGATCTAGGATCTCGCAGGCTTTCCCGGAGGAGCAGAAAGGTTTTTGAGAGCAGGCTGGTGTGAAAAGCGGGTTGGATTATACGCAGACAGAGAAGCAGAAAGAGAGAACCTGGGAAGGAAGGTTTGGAAATTAAGGGATGGGAACTGGGTGGGGAGGAGGAAGCTGATGAGATGAAGGGAAGGGGGAGAGAGACTGAACAGATGCTATCC
>PVJD01002862.1:112544-184158 GCA_004026545.1 Mormoops blainvillei
CCCCCCCCCCCCATGAGGTCTCATCACCCAGGCCTACCTTCAGGAAGAATCCTGTTAGGTCGTAGCCAGAACCCCTTCCCCCTGTTGTTTCCTTTTAGAAAAGATTTGCCCACTGACCTCACCCTGGTCCTCAGCTATAAATTCCCACTTTTTGTTGTATTTGGAATTGAGCCCAGCCTGTACTGAAGTCTCTTTCCCCTCTATTGCAATACTCTACTTCTGAATAAAATCTGTATTTACCAGTTCACTGTTCGGTTCTGGTTCTCCTCTAACACCAAAGAACAATTACTTTGAGTTTAATAGTAGGATGGAAAGTAAATGTAAGTTCCATGATTTGTTCAATGATGTGTCTCCAGAAACTAAAGCAAAACCTGATTCATAGCAGGGATGCTACAAATGTTTATAGAGTGAATGAAAAAAATTGTTAATACAGCTGGTTGGTCCCAAGGCTTTGGCAATGGGGGTTGTATGTGTGTGTGTGTGTGTGCGTATGCACATGGAGAATGGAGGAGAAAGTGTGCATGACTGCTAAGCTTACCCAGAACCCCAGAGATATATTTCAGTGGTATCTAGAGTCATGGGAGTGCTTAGAACCAATTTTGCTTTCCTCCCAATAGAAGTTCTGAGCATGAAATGCATAAACTGGGCTTCTCAAACCTGGCTGCATGTTATAATCACCAGGGGAGCTTTTGAAAAAGTCTCAGTACCCATGCTGCACATTAGCCATTTAACTCAGAATCTCTGGAGGTGGGACTCAACCGTCAAGCTTTTGGAAGCTCATCAGGTGATTCCGATGTGCCACTGAACGTATGAACACATTATCCCTAGAGCACTGGTTTTCCAAAGGTGGCCGGTCACTCCAGCAGGCGGCAGCATTCAGATCATCACCAGCACCGGCACCCACCTTTCCTGAGTCAGAAACTTGGATGGAGGAGCCCAGGGCCATGTTTTAACAAGTTCTCAGGGGATTATGGTGCTCCCTAAAGGCTGCAAGCCACTGATCTAGAAGAGACTGAGATTCGGGGGTCTGGGGCTGCCTGAGTGTCTGCATTTCTAACTGTCTCTCGGGGAAGGTGAATGCTGGTTTGAGAACCACATGCTAAGGTGCAACAGTCACCTCCTTTCATTTTTCTTCTGAAGCTCTTCTGGGACCTGAGCAACATTAATCGGCATAGAACCTGGCCGGCAAGAGACAGAAAAGCCTCAGACAGGAATTTCTGTAAAGTCTTCTCATGGGAGCTCAAGAAGAAAGAATCCCAGAGGGTATAAGGAGAGCCCCCTACTTACAACAGAACAAACACTTTTTCTTATGGTTTGCATATACAATATTAATAGTAACCCTAAAAGACATTGATGATGCTATTACCAAGTAGCGTAATTTCTGATAAAATAAATGCTAAAGTATTTAAAATAAGTATGAAAGTATACCAATATTATATAATAGTCTAATATTTAAATATTTAAATGTTAGAATGACATGGATCGTAGGGAGGGAAACCTCGAATACATTTTGCAAATCCTTTTCTTTTAATTTGTTGGAACTTTCAGGGATGCTAACTCTGCTTCATAAGGTTTGCTAAATGGCCCCAAATCTGCAGAAGTTTTGAGAACTGCCACACTAGCTCCAGATATTTTGACAGGCAACAGCAACCGATCAAATATATTTCTAAATATTGTAACATCTTGGTAAAATTTTACCAATAATTTTTTACATGAAAAAAGAAACACATAACCAATGACATTTTATGTAATCTTTCAGACTGATGTTGTCTACGGTGGAAGCGTTTAAAATCTTCACTAATACACTAGCTGGCAGACACAGTGGCCTCCTGGATACTTGAAACATGCGTTGGATTTTAACATACATTTAATCTTAACCAGTTTGAATTAAATTGAATTTAAATAAGTAAATGTGGCTAGTGGCTACCTTACTGGACTGAAGAGTCGTATAAGGCCTTCTGCAATTTACAATAAATAATCCAGGGGTATTATACTCCATTTGATGGTCTATGGGGTAATAAGTGTCTAAAAATGGCTAAACTGAGAAATATGTTTTTAGCATCAATTGGACGAAACCAGTAATCTTTTGGGAGCTTGTTTCCATTCTTGTACTTATGTTTTGTTCCACTGTATAATTTCATTTAGTGATTCTTTGCTAGTTAAGGATACAAAAGGCTGCACTTCAAGCCCACTGCACAATTCATAGGATGGTTTATTACTACTTAGGCCAATGGACTAAAAATAACATAAACACATTTCAACACACATAGAATTTCATCCACTTTACTGACATGGAAGCTCAATTCTACCTTATTAGTATGTTAACACTATAAAACTGTAAATCCAATTGTAAAGTTAAAATGGCAAAACTTCACTTAAAAAAAAAAAAAAGACTACCACACCCTTCTTCCCTAAGGACATTTGGGAATGTGTGTATACAAGCAATGGGAATTGAAATATTTTCTTTGATGATGAGACCTTTAAAAGAAAAAATAAAAACATGAAAAATTTTCAATCTATTTGAAAGGAGAAGATTGGGCCCCAACATTCTCCTGGGCCTCTCTGTATGGGACATTGACAGGAGCGGTTCCCGCCGCTGTTTTTATTTTCAGTTCTTTGAAGGGCTGCTTTATTTGTCATGACTATGTCTCTAAAGTGGGGGACCCATCTCTATAAAATCAACAAGCAGAACATTGTCAGGAGATGCTCTGACTGAAGAGCCCCTGACAGGCAGAGTTTCGTGCACATTAAATGTCATTCCTTTCTTGCTTCCCATTACAGGAAATTCCTCAAGACAAAAATGAAAAACATTACTTCCAATTTCTATGGATGCCTTATGTAGGTTACACCTCAATTTTTTTAAAAAAGTAGGAATCATGTTTTAATGAGACATGAGCAATGCACATAACTCCACAAAACTCTGGTAAATTAAGTATTTCATCTACCTTATAGTTTACAAGTAAGTTTCAGATGGATCAGATTGAGCATACACTACAGTTGTGCTTTTCACATTATATGTTTGCATGTGCATTCTGGGTACACTGAGCCCCCCCTGTGTAACTGTGGAATGCATTTATACCTATTTTATAGAAGTGTTTAAGAGCAGATGTATTTTAAATGTGTAGTGGAAAAAACACTGAAATGGAATTTTAGGCAATACTCAACATTATTCCCATTAACTAACAGTACTCGAGTTCCATGCATTAATTCACTCATCAAGCCAATAAACCATTAATAAAAGCCTACTATATTCCATGTACAAATAAGGAGATGTTTGTAAAGGTCTCCCTGCAATCCTCTTACATGGAGTATTTCACCTTGACATTATTTTGGAGATCTGTCATTGCTGTATTTTTGTTTGTACAGAATACTATCTGGCTCACAGCTATGACACGGTTCTTTTCTGAGAGTTTGGGCCCCTGATATGCTGGAACTCCTGGGCCACCATGTGCCATCAGCCTCCATACAGAGCTGAGCCGTTTCCAGGCACCTTCATGTTGTATCTTCTGTAAAGGGGGTAGATAAGGTGTGGGGTGATAGGGGAAAATATTCTCTGAGCTTGAAAACTTATGTAACCCTCATTCTTTGGGGACTTGGCAGTGCACAAAACAAACAAACAACAAGTACCCCACTGTTTGCAGCCTGTTAGTAAGAGCCTTGACATTCTGGATGCTGAGGAATCTTGACTTCAAATCCTGTGTACACAGTGTCACTGAGCAGAACCGCGGTTTAGAAAGCAGGCCCATGATTCACCAGCAGTCCCTGTGAAGGCGCATTTAGACATGTCGAGTTTCCTGGAATTCTCAGCCAGGTCCCTGACTCTGGGTCAGTGGGATATCTGCCCAGAGTGCTGGGCAGCCAGGCCCACAGTGTCAGGAATGGGGACCTGGAGTCCCTAGTGCTTCTCTGAGGGGAGCTTAACGACTTGGGGTAAACAGTTTGTTCCCCATCAGCCACATTCATCACTTGACATTTTTTTGGAATTACTATGAGATCGGCCAACCTAGTAATTCCCCGTGTCTTTCCTTTGTAGACAGTTCTGCTTGTGGTGACTGAAGTCATCGCGGGCGGTAATGGTCCCGGGAAAATAGCATCCTAAGAGGCAAGGCTGGTGAGCAGGTTTCCGAGGCAGGCAGAACTACAGGGCCAGGCCCACAGAAGAGCCACAACATGCGAATGTGGCATGGGATTTGGTGAGGAACCCGGAACGGGGCTGGGTCCTTGAGGCAAGGCAAAGGCGGAGAGGGTTAAGTGGCAACGGGGCCAGTGCGAAAATCTAAACAAGGACTGAGGACTATTCTTGCCATGAGTTAAAAGGCCCGAATAACTCTTAAATACTGAAAAACAGGACGTGGCTTTAAGATAATGTCTGTGAAGAAATCCACTTCTAAACCAGAACAAACTGGTAACGTGACTTAATAATATCAGCTCCATATGCTGATTAAAATGTCTGAGAGTTTGTTGAACTGTCCTAGGCTAAGACTCGTAGGCATCAGGCTTGCCCGTGATTGCGGACAAAGACATTTACTCTCACAATTTGGAGATAAGAAATCACCGACTCCACAATGTAAACAGTCTTATTTAGGTATTATATGAAATGTCCTGTTAATATAGTGCAATTAAAATGAATCTACATGCCCACATAAGTTTTGTGCCCTTGAACTTGCTCCCTAGACGAAATAAATGTGTTTGGACACTACGATCATGGCTCCCCAAAGTTTACTTCTCTTTTGAAATTGTCTTCAGAAGGAGTACCACTCTTTAGAATAATCCCTGGTACCATGAGAAGTGTTTGGCTTTGGAAATCACCATGTAAAATCATCAAGGGCCTCGTGTAGCAGTTCCTTTGAAGAGTGCCAGCTCTGGTAAAAACTAATATGGAACAAAGTGAAGAGGCGGCTTCTGTGCACAGTTCACACACTGTCCCTGGAGTCATTGCTGCTGGGCTGAGGAAAGGAGGGCTGGTGTTACCTGGTGGTGACATTGTACTAACACTGAAAGTGCCCAGAGCAAAGTAAACTTAAGTGACTGAAACACGAAGGCACTTGGAAGGAATTCCTTCCTCTGATGAGAACATCTCAATTCAAAGAACCATGAGAGCTATAATCTTAAAGATAATAATGGAGACCACTCTCAATGCTTTTTCTTTGCGTGATGGTCCCAAAATCATGAAAGAGGGGGAGAGCGTGTGTGAGAGAGCTCTTGCACACCATACTGTCCCTGTCACTGTACTGAATGGAAGCAGTAGCAGATCAATTTTCCCAGGGGCCCATAAGTCATCCTGGGTACTGTTTTTTCTTTCTTTCTGACCTTCTTCCTTTAATAAAAGTATAATTAGGATCTTTATGAATAAATATTCTGAAAAGCATTTTGTATGGCCATTAATAGGGTCTGCCAGTGGAAAGAACATTTAGAAGAAAAAAATAAAATGATGACCTAAGTGTCTTAAATAAATTTATCTCTAAGAATATATAAGGAGGAATTTCTTGATAGCAACTCTTTCTAAAAAACATGAGCTTTGGCCAAACTATACTACATAAAACTTTTATTTCCTCAAGATGCTCATTGAGTATGACTTCAGTAACTCAAATATTTGCTCAGAACAGGAAATGTTTTAGTAAAACATACACACAACCCTCCCTGCCATGAGAAATGTTTCAATTATTAAAGCCAGATTAAATATGTTTCTATTGGAAGGAGAGTAATGGAGGGAGAAGATTTTAAAGCAGAACAATAAGGAAGGATTCCCAACAGGTAGTCATCTCAACACCCTGTTAAAAACAAATAAACTGCCAGTTTCCCACAAGCATGCCAAGGAAAGTATACAAAGTGGCATGATTTCTCCTCTAAAGGCTGCATAATGTACACATTGCACAGTAAACATATCTCTTCAGTTCTGTGTTTTCCAAGTTCATAAGCGACTTTTCTCTTTACAAGTCAACAACTTCTATTATAATTAAGCAAACTGGAGTGATGTCACACTACTTGTCTGTATAAACCCCCTATCATTCAATGATCAGTAAGTAGGTGTTTACTGGGGATCTGCTCCTCCTTTGCACCCTGCTGGTCTCTGTGCCCATCAGGCCATCATCCACAGAGTTCTTCGTTCCCTTGACCTTCACATCTGCCTGACGTGAGAGTGCACCCATCAGCAAGATTCCAAACTCGATGAAAACATCAGCCTCTGGCAGAAGTGAGCAGACAGCATATGTATAATTATGCTATAGCATAAATGAGAACTTCTAAGACACAGAAGTTAGTGCGACATTAAATATTTAGCTAGGCTGGATCAAAAAGAAATGACAATTTTGCTTCTTGAAAAGCGCATTGCTTCTCTGGAAGCTCCGCTTGAGTTCACTTTTATTTTACAGACCTACCATGCAACCCCTCACTCCCCGCGGCGCGCAGCCATTCCCCGAGGATTACGAGAGTCCACGCGCTTACTCTGGTTCTGCTGGAGAACATGAAAGGGGTTTTAAAGTTTTTAAGTTTCCGCACTGCTTTCTCATACCTTGCGTATTTAGTTTCTCTAAAGAACGAAATGCTTGGTGAGGTTACTTCATGTTTGGACATGGGGAGGAACTGGCGTTTTTAGAGGGACTCCGCTGTGCCAGAAGTTTTCCATTCCGCATTTCATATAATTCTCCGGGAACTGCATGTGAGTGGAAGCAGAGCAGACAGAGCCTGGAGAAGAGCCAACTCTTTTAACGTCTCACCACCCACGGACTTTTGCAGTGTGATTACAAAGAATAAAACCGGGGTTGGAGGAACCTGACGAGCATTTGGTGAACCCTGGACCAGTTACTTGGGAAGTGGAAGTTAATTTTGTAGCTGGCAGCTAGGTAATCTGATGGGAAGAAACAGATTTACATGCAACTCATTGTAGCGTATTATTATATGTGATATGACAAAATGATGGTTATGTCAACATATACGTCAGGCTATGTTGTACCTCTGCTTAATATTGTCTACCGGTCCCTCCGTTCAATCTGAGTAAAAAACAAGATCCATACGATGAATGACTGGGTCTCCCATTCCCTCACAATTCCTGTACCCCATTCTAACAACTTTAACCTCCTTGCTGTTCTGTCAACATGCCAGGCCACCTCATCAGGAGCCACACATTTGCTGTCCCCCAGGAGCCATACAACTGCCTTCCTCTTCTCCTTGATGTCTTTGTCCAGGTGCACCTTCTTCACAGACCTCATATGCCACACCCTACCCTGCACTTCGAATCCCACTTATCCTATTCTGCATTCATTTCCTCCTCCTAGAAATCACCACTTCCTAACAAACTATGTAATGGACTTATTCACTGTGTTGATTTTCTGAGTCCCTATCACTGATTCTAAAATAGTTTTTTGAGGACAGGGACCTATTTCTGTACCATTCAACCCCAAGCAGATACATCAGCTCATGGCATATAGCAGGTACATGATAAACATCCTGAATGCTTTAAAGAATAACACAGAGATACACAAATGTAAATGAACGAGCAGCTCTATTTTGATTGGGGCCCCTCATAACAGCCACAGAAAGGCCAAGGTTACCTTGGAGGAGGAAGGGCAGCATGGAGGGGTAACCTACAGAGTGTTAGAGTCCGGGGCAGAGAGCCTGCAGGGTAACTGAGCCGAGTGCTGCAGGCAGAAAAAGGGGGTAACTGGACATGGACTCATGTCTCTTCCCAGAAAGACCTTGGGGTCCTTGGGAAGAGACTTACACTCTCTCTAGTCCATCCCTGCAAACTCATCCTAGAGTCTCAGGAGGATGACTTGCAAGGATTTTAGTTCGGGAAATGCAAGAGAACTAGTATTTTATGACAATTTCTGTGACCCACAGTTTTCTTCAGACTGGCACGATGGGCAATGCAGGCTACGTATGCATCACCAGAGCTTTGGCGTGGAGCCTGGTGCTGATCACTCAAACATCGATTATGTTAAGTAAGCTAGATTTTAAAAAATTGAAATTAGACTCTTTGAACATTTGTGATATTGCTTTGAAATTGCATTCCAATGTGATTTATGAAGGAGATAGAAAATCACTGAGATAGAAAATCACTTGCTTTGTTTTACAATTACACTTTCTCTTTAAGACCAAAAAATGAAATGTTTTTCTGTTGATTACTGACCTTATTAACTTGGCTTGGCATCTACAGCCATATTTTGAACTTTAGCAGCCCTTTTCAGAACTCTTTTGACTATAGGATATTCTAAACACTAATCTAGCCTCGAAGGAATGGGTTTTAACACCAGTCAGAACCACGGGAACCACTAGAGGGATTCCCAAGAAAGTCTGATGAAGGAGTTGATATTGGAATGGGATACAGCCTCCCTGCTTTCGAGGTAAAATGCTAAATGCTGAGTGAAAATATTGGCTTACTTGTTCAGCATTTCTCAGACAATTTTGAAGCCACAGGTTCTCAGGGTGCTCGATAAAACACGTCTTTCATATCGCAGCACACTAAAGCTGAAAGAAAGTCATGGGACCAGTATCCACCCCTAAGCGCAAATAAACAGGATTCACAGAGTCAACAACAGACTCATTCCTACTAATGCAGTGAATTAGAACAACCCCCTGGTTTGAGGATTCAGATTTTATCCTACCCATCTGCCAGGTAAGCGAGCACTGCCAGTCACCTTTGCCTCCGTTTATCACCTCGAACACATACATTTATCAAGGCCTTCAAACTGTAACATTGATGACTTGGAATACAGTGTTCTGATATCTTTACAACTTCACTACACTTTCTGATTAAACTTTAAAGCAGACTTTTTATGTGAGGTCCAATCTCATCAATTTTAAAGCTTCTACTCTTTCCCTGTCCCAGCAGGTAGTGGATGACAGAACTGACTCTAACAAGGGAAACTCTCAGAACATGGAAGCAGATACATCACCACATTGCTCACCCACATTTACACACCTCCTAAGAGGCTCAAACTCTGGATTTATTTAACTGAATCGTCAATATATAAAATGAAACCTATGAAATATTCTCTCCTAAAATGATCAGATTTCATTTCAGTCAAGGTTCTGTTCCTATTCTTACTGATACGGCCTGAAAATGGTGTGTGGCCTCTCTACAAGTAGTGAGCTTGAGTTTCCGCACCTTTAAAATGGAGATCTGGACAAATACATGTAAAAAAATGGAACTCGACCACCAACTTACACCATGCAGTTAAATAAACTCAAGATGGATAAAAGACTTAAATATAAGACGAGACACCATGAAGGTCCTGGAGGAGAACATGGGCAGGAAAATTTCAGACATCCCACACAGCAATATTTTCACTGACAGATCCCCTGGGGCAAGGGATATAAAGGAAAGAATAAACAAATAGGACTACATCAAATTAAAAAGCTTCTGCATAGCTAAAGAAAACATTAACAAAATGAAAAGGGAACCAACCATATGGGAAAACGTATCTGCCAATGATACCTCGGCCAAGGGTGATCAAACCAAATATATAAAGAGCTCACATGACTCCACACCAAGGAGACAAACAATCCAATTAAAAAACGAGCAAAGGACCCGAACAGACACTTTTCAAGGGGGACATACAGAGGGCCCATAGACACATTAAAAAAAAATACTCAACATCACTAGCCATCAGAGAGATGCAAATTAAAACCACAATGAGCTACCACTTCACACCAGCCAGAATGGCCATCATCAACAAATTAACAAACAACAAGTGCTGATGAGGATGAGGAGAAAAGGGAACCCTAGTACACTGTTGGTGGGAATGCAGACTGGCACGGCCACTGTGGAAAACAGTTTGGGATTTCCTCAAAAAACTACAGATGGTACTTCCTTTGGATCCAGTGATCTCACTGCTGGGATTATACCCTAAGAATCCCAAAACACCAATTCATAAGAACCTATGCACCCCAATGTTCAGAGCAGTATTATTTACAATAGCCAAGTGCTGGAAACAGCCTAAGTGCCCATCAGTAAATGAGTGGATCAAAAAACTGTGGTTCATTTACACCATGGAATACTATGCAGCAGAAAGAAAGAAGGAGCTCCTACCCTTTGAGACAGCATGGATGGAACTGGAGAGCATTGTGCTTAGTGAAATAAGCCGGGTGGTGAAAGACAAATACCACACCATGTCACCTGTAAGTGGAACCTAATCAACAAAACAAACAAGCAGGCAAAATAGAACCAGAGACATGGAAATAAAGAACAAACTGAGAGTGACCAGAGGGGAGGGGAGAGGGGGATAAGGCGGAAAAGAAGGGGATGGGGAAAGTCAAGGAACATGAATAGAGGACTCATGGGCATGGACAATGGGGTGGGCATTGACTGTGGGAGCGGGGAGTAGGGGCGGCAGGGGAAAGCAATTGAACAAAAACATTTTTTTTTAATAAAAAGATTTTAAAATGTAGGTAGTAATACAGCCCTTTTGGGGGATTAAATGAGGATGTGTGTAAAGCAGATTGTTTCTAGGTACTTGATGAGTGGCAACTATTAATTTTATAAGACAGCTTTGATTAAACAGCTAGTTATTGCACAGCTCTGTGTACATGGGCTTACAAGATGCTCACAGTAAGTTGATAGGTTAGCTGATTTTTCATTTTATATTGATGTGTCCTTTTTCTATGATGCTCAACTATATGGAAATACTGATTATGTTTTAGTTGACTCAATGTTTTCAACTTAAATCACAGGGGTCTTAGGTATTTATGAGAAAAAGCCCAGCATAGGTAATAACTGAGTTCAAGATAAAAATAAAATAAGGTAGAACTTTATTGTTTTACTAGTTACATATCTTAGAAGTTTTAGGAAACTGATAAAAGGTAAGTTCACAGCTTTCACAGGTTAATTTGAGTATAAAAATGTGCCACATTTCTGCATGTCACCCCTTAGAAGTATGGCTGGATATAATTGTTCAAAAAGGGCAGTAACACACTTGTTCACTTCCAAAGAATTAAAACATGCACATAAAATCTGTACTTAGAAAAATAAATCATATGGCTTCCATTGTATTTCTGAATAAAACAAATTTATATTTAAAAAATTCTAATAATATTCCTATGTTAATAACATCACCTGATATTTTAAATGTTACCTAAAGTTCATATGTAATAAAATAATGACTATTTTTGTGTATGATACATAAATGTAAATTTGCATATATAAAATTATTTTTCTAATAAATTAAAACTCATTTTTAGACACTCCCTCGTGTATCCTTTCACATGTCTATGAGGGAGGCAGAGCAGACGGGTGCTTTAAAGGGCAGCGATCCTGGACCTGGGATAGGCCTTGTTCTTTGAGGGCCTTGGTGTCCCTCCCATACGGCCTGGCCTCGAAGGTCCTGCCCCTCTCAAGCCCTGCATGCCTCCACTGCCCCACCAAATGGAAGAGGCTCCTGGACTGTGGTCATACACTGAGCCATGACGAGGGACAGGCCTTTTTCCTCAGGGCATCTTTTATTTCCTACTTCATTTTATCCACAAATCCTATAGCTCAGCATCATAAGGTAAAAGTTACAAAGCCAATGATGGACAAGGGTGTTGCTTAAAAAACACAATCATATCTTTCATATGTTGCTGGGCAATAACTTAATAATTGAAATGCACTGATATTTTTCAGCTTTTGCTTTGTTTATGTCCATGTCACCTAAAATGGGTATCTCATAGTGACTGCACTGTGCCATTCTAACTTGCCTGGCTTCCCATCCGTCTGCAGACATTTCTTGAGGGGCCATGCAGATGGTGAGGAGCGGCTGATTAAGATGATAATGTACCTGCCTTCGAGTAGCTTTCAGTTTATTTGGAAAGACACAAGAATAGATAATGACAATAAACTAGTGAAAAAGGTGGGTTTAGTTGTTACAGGAGCCAGTGGTGGATAACATGGCAGATGTACTGCCCAATAAACGCAGAAAGGGTGAAATTTCATTGGCTGAAGATGTTGCATTTGGAACTGCAGGTTCTGCATTCTAGGAGCAAGAGATTAAAAGGGCCTATGCCTCTGAAAATAAGTTTAAAATAGCTTAAAACAAGACAGACCACCAATATATTAATTCTGCTAAGTTGATCGAATATAACTTAAACTCTAGAGTTATCAAAACAAAAATTATCCATCCATCCATCCAACCACCCATCTGTCGATCTGTCACAACATTTACATGTTTCGTGAAAAAAAAAATCAGATTAGTAGCCACTTCTAATGGTTACTAATCTGGAGTTGGTTTGAATGGCAGCTAATGCATGTGTGTAGTGAAACTATAAGAACAAGTGTACACCTTAAATTAACAACTAAGGACACATTTCAAAATCCAACTTGACAAAGTATAACTATTCCTGAATTAACCACAATTAGTTTTATATACTTGATTATGCATTTATATTCTTTCTTTATATAAATAACCCCATAAAAGAATAACTTCATGGTTTTTTAGGAGGGGAAAAAAACACTGCTCCAGGTGCACGCACAAAATCAGAATGTATGCCATATTTATATCTCATATAGATGCAGAAATAGTAACAACAGCCAATCACATATTCACGCAGAAAAATATATACAGTATAAATATAGTATGAGCAACTCCCAGATATTCCTAAACATGAAAACATGTTTACAATTCAGTGTTGCTCTGTAATGGTATTTTATGATTCATTTTTTCACAGCACCAAAGACATCTTCAGTGAGTTGTGGGACGTGCCACAGAAAGGCAGGAGAGATCACTGTGGCCTGCTTACAGCTCTGTTCCCAGCCTGCTCCCTTGGAGCCCCCAGACGGACACAGCAGAGGGCCCCATTCCCACACATACCTGGCTGAAGCTCTGGCCAGCACCTCGGGCTTGGGTGCTGCGGGCAGGGAGCTGCGATGGGGCTGTCTCACCCAGGGCCAGGGTCTGGTTGCTATGGTAGCTGGCTGGATACTGGAAGGACCCTTCAGGTTTGGAATTGAGCTGAAGTGCACTCTGGGAGAGCAGGCTGGGCCCTGCGTTGAAAGTCATTTAGAGCAGTAAGTGACAGCCTCAGTGAAGCAGAAATGACATGTATTATTTATTCAGAGTAGCCTAGAATTATCACACGCGCATGATTCCAGCCATCTATGCTTTGAATTCTGAGAACTAAAATGACCATATAATTCGACTCTGGCTCTTAAATGAGGGTTTTTTTTTTTTTTTTGGAGGTTTAGAAGTTCTCAAAAGAGTAATTTTTTTTTTCAAATGATCTCATCCTGACCTACATAGAGACATTTCTTATGAGACAAATTAGTTAATCAAGTAGTTATTTTTGGATCAGACAATATCAGAAACATTTAAAAGTCCACCTTTTAGTACATGTTAATTGCGTTAATATAATTATATTTCCTACTTAATTATCAGGCTGCTAAAACCCTCGAAACCTTCCAATCAGTAACAAATTCTATTGTATAAAGTGATGTAATACCTCAACCCCTGAAGGGTTGACAGTGTTTAAAATATTAATAGCTCTTCCTACAATGTAGAATTCACCCCGATCTCACAAGATCTCTGATGGCTAGTAATCTTTGCCATCACAGCTGTGCACGGCAGGAGAACAAAGACAGGACACAGTGTTACAGTTGGTGATGTTCACGGGGCTGACAGCGCAACTGATGGAGACGCGGGAATAAGCCCCGGCTTTATTGTGTAATTAGACTTTGCAAAAGAAACTGCGCTTTATTTTCTGGCATTTTATATAGATGGGATTCTTGTAAGAGTTTGCTCATTTTCTTTTCCAGAAACATCTCTTCAATCACATTTCATACTCACTTTGGGAACTGAAAGAAGTAGAGAGGAGCGGAAGGGTACTGGCTGTTTTCTATTGTGCGCCTTTGAGAGAGGACTGGAGAAAGCAGGGTGAGTTGCAGGGGAGGAGTTGGCAACACCAGTTTTCGCATGTTATCTTAGCCGGAGAAGAGAATTACTTCCTTTTTTTTAACCTCCCATATACTTTTTTTTTGTATATTTTATTGAGTATGCTATTACAGTTGCCCCATCCCCTCCCCTCTTATTCCCTCCACCCTGCACCCCATCCCATCATCCCCACACGTCTTAGTCCATGTCCATGGGCTACACACATCAGTTCTTTGGCTTCTTAATTTCCCACACTACTCCCAGCTTCCCCATGGCCACTTTTTTTTTTTTTGGTCAACATTTTCCTGACACCACTTTCCCCACCCACCTCCCACCCTCAGTCCTTTCAGAGGGGAGGAGGGAGGAGGATGACAGGGGAAAGGGAGTGGAAGGGTCATCACGGAACAAAGAAGAGAGTTACTTCTTTTGGGATGGAGGGTAATTATATACCCGTAGGCTATGGCACCATCACTACCCCATCGTTTACCTCTCTCTTTGGCTGTTTGAGATAACAGGATCATTTTTATTAAGTGAAAGTAAATTTCAAGATCCTTATTTCTTTTTTTTTAAAGAATAGAACATGGCTTTATATTTCAACTGAGAATGCAGATGTGACATAAGCCTTATTTTGTGTAAAATAATGTGTCTGCCCTTAAAAAATATTGGTTCATGTAATTTTTGTCACCTAAGACCTTCCCCTTCCCTCTGATATCCCAATGGCAGTGCGAAAACAGTGCAAAAATACTTCCTCATCATTAGATATTGAATAGTAAGCCAATTAACTAACATGGGTAAAGGCTTGGTATTTTGGAATCTCTACAGTTTCTGGAAAAATGTCAAGCAAGAAAATAAAAATGTTTCTATTCAGCCCCAATTTCATCATGAAGGGCATAACAAAAGTACAATTGTAATCCTTTTTCTTTTAATTTAGAAAACACAGTCCCAAGAAAATACTATATACCAGATGGTGAAGTTTGCAATAGCCTGCAAAAAGTCATTTAATCCATACTGGTAGTATTTGAGGTCTCATCACCAGCTATTGGATGCCTCTATGGGGAGTGCGTATTCTGAGAGTTTCATTCTCGATGCCAGGAACATGCTGTCCCCACTGTTGATGTGGAAACTGTCGGGGAGGGAGACAGAGCCAACAGGTGGTCTCTGAGGCCCAGGGGATAGGCAGGCTGAGATGTGGGAGAGCCTCTGGAAGAGAAAGGGGGACCATTGCTGGGGGCAGGGATGGAGGGGGACTAACTTTGAGGAGGAGGAAGAGGTAGGTACGGGGAGGACAGTGATAAGTTGTGGCCAAGCATTTTCTCCTTGGCCCCTGACCTCCTGAACAGACAGTGTGAACTATGGCGGCAGAGCTAAGGCCCTTTCAGGCTAGTGGTCACCATTCTTCCTGACAATGGGGGGCTTCCCACTGAGACTTTCTTTGGCTATTTCTCTCAGGGCACTCTGCCAAGCCCTGCCACGCTCCCTCCCCCATGATAAAGCACCTCCAGGACAATGAAAGTTGAAACAGATAACAGTGCACAGACCTTTGGAATTAAATAAAATCTTTACTCTCATGTAAATAATTTAACATAATCTATAAAGCAAAAGAGTTGCATGTTCTGGTTATTTGCCTTTTAAAAATACTGCGTGACTTTACTCTGATGAACTTCATTATAGATATTGTTAGCAAGCTAAACAATTTTGTAAATTCTGAAGAGATTCATAAAATTAGCTCCAGAAACCTACAAATGCTCTCTATGTAGGGTCTTTAGGTGACAATTGAACACCTTTTTTAAAGGAGATTTCAATTAAAAATATGATTTATGTGCTCCCAAAATACATATCCGAAATAATCAGATCTGTTCAACTTTTATAGAATCAGTCATGTATTTGATAAATACTCAATAATAACAAATCAAAATTCTTCATCTCATTACTTTGTTCACACATCTCAAGCATAAAGCCTAGATGTACTCTGACAAAGGTAATTGCAACAATGAGCAATATATCATAATATTACAACAATGACATGTCACCTGGTAGGGATGGCACAGTCAGGACAGTAGACAAGACACTGCCTGCATTTTAGAACGATTTTTTAAAATCACTCACTAGGTTTCAAATCAACAGCATCTATTCATGCCAATTTTAGAAAGTATAGATTTATGAGAATATAGGAAAAGTTAATATTATAGAACAATTATTAATTACTTTATAATAGAAGTAAAATTTATATTAACTAACACTTGATTAGCTTTACTAACATTATTGTGCATTGAGGTAGAAAATATCAATGTTCCAGAGATTTCAATAGCATTTATTGTTTTGGGCTTTAAATTATGACTTTTTCCCTCCAAAACATATGACTTTCCATCAAGTCTCACTTGGGCTAGCGGTAAATTAGGCTTCAGTCTTGAGGATACGACATGTATCCACTGGGCGATGCAGGCAACGTGGGAAGAAGAGACCGAGCTTGGAAATTCCAGCGAGGGAAATGGAAAACCTCGCCTTCAGTGCAGTTAACTGCTCCAGAAGAAACTTCAACTATGAGGAACCGTGGCTCACAATGTCCTCTAAGGTCACAGAAAACAGAAGACACACTCTGGTATGTATACCTCTAGGACACCGAAGGGTCACAGTGACTTCTTTGACCATCCTGAACCTTCCGCATCGTGAGACAAGGCTAAGCTCATGTATCTACTCACAATGACTCAGCCTTGGGGGCCAGGAAGAGGAAGTGAATCCATTTTCTGATAAATTGTTAAGACCCAAGAAAGTGTGTATCCTTGTTCTGATCAAGACACTGTAGTCCCTACGGGACAGAGGGGAGAAATTCTAAGGGAACTATAGAGATGAGGGACATGGAATCTGCCATTGATCCTAGAAAGACACCTGGAGCAAAACATCATCAGTGTAGCACTAATATGTCATTATGTTTTCAAATACATGAAATGACTCCAGGTCACACAGCAACCTGTGAAAAAACTGCCCTTGTATCTTTTTCCTTACTCTCAGAAGTATAATTAGGGGTGTGGAGAGGTTCAGAGGTCAGCCAGTGTCACACATTTGGTAAAATGAAGAGGAGCCTTGGGTCCTTGTCTTCCGTCTCCAAGGCCAGGATTTGTTATCTTTTAACATCAAAGCACTATGTAGGTTATATACACATATAAACATTTTAAGGTTGGAAAGTTCATCCCTACACAGAAGGCAGTTTGTTTGCAGGAGAGATCTTCACACCTCAGGTTGTACGACTTCCCAAAGAACCTCTCCTTAGAGAGATTCCAGGTGGTGACTAGGGGGGCTTGCTGTCCACCATCAGTGGGACAGAGATTAACCTCAGCACATGAAAAGATTGCCAAGTTAATTATCTGTGGAAAAGTTCAGACTCACTTACAGGTTATATCAACACACACACTAATGCATATATGGTTTCTCCTTAAATGAACTCGGTATTTAGGGTTTCCATGATCATGTGTACTCATTTTGTTTGCACAGTTTTAAAGAGACTTCCTCCAGAACTACCCATTCTGGCCTCTTAGCTGAACACCAGTCCCAGAATATAGGACACTTTAACTAAACTACAGGTTTTATAATACGGAAAAGGCCAGAGGCCTACAATGTGGCATTTCCAAGTCATTATTTAGGTCACAATCATGTTGATGGAGTTGGTGGGTGTGTGCTGGAAGAAAACCCAGGGCTAGAATTCATCAGACCGGGGCTCTAGTCCGCCATCGGGTCTGTGAAAGCACAGACGATGACGACGAGGAGGATGCCAGTAATAAATCAAATAAGCTTTACTGAGCACTTCCCAAGTACCAGGGGCTGCCCTGGGCGCTTCGTGTCTATTAGCCGCTGCACCTGATCCAGGCTCCAGTGAGGACGATACCATCACCCTTGTTTTCGTCTACAGACCTGGAGGTGCCACTAACTGAGACCACAAAGTTGGTGGTGGGTCTTGCTGCTGGCATGACAGTCTGGCTTCAGATCGCCTGTTCTTAACCACACCTCATCTTTTTGTCTCTATGAATTTAATTTCTGTAAATTTGAGTACCTAATGAGATAATGGGTGGGCAAGTGCTTAGAAAAATATAAACTGCTGTACAAATGTCATTTATTAGTATTATTATCTAATTATCTAATTACATAGCCACATGGTCTGATAATAATAAAGCCTTGATCAGAATTTGTTTGTCTTGAAAACCTTATGACGGTACTGCCCCGTCATATCACTTACTGCTTTCTTTCAACACCCTGTGAGCTTTCATTTTAAATGAGACAGTCAAGGATAGATCATTAAAATGGCCTGCTGGAAAAACCTAGTGACAGGGCCAAGAGATAAGACAGACCAAATTCCCTCTGTTCTTTGGGCCTGAAAATCCATTCTCTGTCAACCTCAAAGCTCATTATTAAAACGCTATTTAAATATTCCCTCCTCCATATAGCCTACCCCGATGTCTGACTTCCAAGACCAAAGTTTGATTATATGTAAATGAAATTTTAGGACAGAAATGTAACCCTCAAAATCATCAGTATTGGAAGCCGAAGCCACATGAATAAAACAAGGTCTCCGAAGGGTAGTTATCAATTGAATTCCAAGGAATTATTTTACCATTAAAAGAAAGGTGTTATTAACAAGAATGCACTGAAATAAACAACTAGAGATCTAGGCAATACCTGGAATAGGTGCTCATGAATGTTTTGTGAGTCTGTTAAATCAGGTCACCCAGAGGAATAATAGACCGACAAGTTGAGATAGACATGTTGAAAAGTAGACACCTGACAGTGGTGGTTTTGTTTAGATTTATCTTTGTCGGGAAGTTGAGTAACACTCTTTAATTACTTTTAGGTTAAATTGATTCTTTCAAAATGATATAAAATCTTTACGTAGCCCTTGAAAAATAATGCCAACAAGATTCACACATACCTGTAACTGACAGAGAATTTGTGTGCATTTTACCCTCTTGCTATCCAACTTTTGTAGAAGGTGAAGAATGATTTGGAGATTGTTACTTTATTTTCAATTGAGAGTAAATTGTTAGAGTAAGATCAAATAAAGAGAAAAGAGAAATCTTTTTATAGAAAGTAATAAGTGAGAATAAAGGAAAGGGGAGGTGAAAATTATGTATATATACACAAAAGAGTTGTTATAAATTACAAAATCAATGAGAAAAGCTGCCAATTCTTTGTAAGATTATTCAATTGATTTAAATCAAGCTCAATGTGCTGTAATCATATCTAACTACAATTTAATTCTATAGAATAAAGATACTGACTTTTGTTTAAATTGTCCTACTAATAAGTTATATTTATAGCAGCAGTTTCTTCTTTATGGGTTCTGGGTGAACTTGTCAATTTACAAGCTTACTTGGAATAAGAATAGCTAGTGGTTCACAATAAGATATCACGTCACATCGGTCAGAATGGCTATCATCAATAAATCAACAAACAACAAGTGCTGGTGAGGATGTGGAGAAAGGGAAGTGCTTTTGCACTGTTGGTGGGAATACAGACTGGTGAATCCACCATGGAATGCAGTATGGAGTTTCTTCAAAAAATTGGAACTGCCTTATGACCTAGTGATTCCACTTCTGGGAATTTATCCAAAGAAACCTGGAACACTAATTCAAAGGAATATATAAGCACCCCTATGTTCATTGCCATGTAATATCCAATAGCCAAGATTTGGAAGCGGCCCAAGTGTCCAGCAGTAGATGAGTGGATAAAACCACTACGGTACATTTGGTACATATAGAATACTACTCAGTCATTAAAAAAAAAAAAAAACCCAAAGAAGAAAATTTTACCCTTTGTGACAGCATGGATGGACCTGGAGAACATTATGCTAAGTGAAATAAGCCTGTCATAGAAAGACAAATACCATATGATTTCACTCATATGTTGGAATCTAATGAACACACTGAACTAACAGGCGAAATAGAGACAGACTCATAGACAGAGAACAGGCTGACAGATCTGGGGGTTGGTTAGGGGGTGGAGAGATTGAGTAAAAACAAAAATAACTCATGGGCATGGACAACAGTGGTGATTGTAGGGGGGGTGAGGGGGTGGGTGTGGAGATGGAAGAGGTTATAAGGGAAATAAATGGTAATGGAAAAATACAACAAAAATAAATAATTTTTAAAAAAGAATAGCTAGTGGTGATAAACTGGTTCTTTTCTTCTATTCTTCATTAGTAACTTAAAAAGCTCATATGTATGCATTTTGCTGAGGAGTTCCCTGAAAATAGTGGTAGAACCATCTACCACTCCTAAAATTAACTGAGGGAAACAGCTTGTTATGCAAGGAAACTGAAAGTGCTGTGGTTGTTCTACGGGCAGGTGTGTTTTTAAACTTCATTTCTAAGTCTATTTCCAGAATATCGATTTCCTCTGGTCAGCTGCTTTCAACGCATAATGCTTTATGTGAAAATTAAAACCGTAATGGTCCCAGGAATACAGAAGTGCTCATTTAGTTTTTTAAACTGATTCAGATTCAACCAAAGCTATTGGTTTAATTAGTTTGCCTTTCCAAGTTTGACTGTATATAGAAAATTGAGCTTTGGTAAAGCGTTCGCACTATGCAATAATTTAGTTCTTTACATCTGTGCACAATGGAAGGATATGAGCAAAAACTAAAATTTAAATGTACAATTTTAATTAAAACGTATAGTTCAAGAATGCTTTTGTGCATGGGATTTGACATGACATATATAATCATAGAATGGTGTATTTTATAGTTCACTACAATCTCTAAGCATTTCCTTATAAAGGTTTATATTCAGATTATCTACCATTAAAAAAATAAATGTAGCACAAAGAGAGAAAAAAGCATTATATACACTTCTTTGTGAATTAATAGTCAAAAGATAATAGATTCATATTTCTCATTATCAACAATTGAAACAAGAAATGAAATTTAACACAAATAAATTTGGAAGGAAACCAAATTTAAAAGCTATGTCCTAAAAAACGGTCTAGGTTACTTATGGAATTATACTAGCACAAGCAGCCAGATTTTGATTTGCCAGAAACCACAGGCTTTTCCTTAGATACCTGCATGGCTTCTTGTGCATTTCACTCAGGTCCCTGATCAAACACCGTCTTACAGTGGGAGACTTCCTCGCCTTTTGATCATTCTCTCAAAACCAGAGAGATTCTCAAACTTTTCTGGTCTCATAAACTTTCAGACTCTTTAAAATAACTGAAGACCCCAAAGAGCTTATTTCTATGGGTGATATAGGATGCTATCTGCTGCATTAAAATTGGGAAATATTTAAAACAAGAGGATGCATCAAGACCACTCCATGAGCCATTAGAGCGATGATGATGACGCTATCACCCTCCACAGTGCCTTTGGAAAGTTCCATGGAACTCTCACCCTGTGAGACCCTCATTCCCACCCTCACTCTCACTGTGTGAGGATGAGCTTGGAAAGGTAAATAACACTGCTGGATCACTGGGAAAACTGGTGCTTATTCGAAGCCCCCGAAAGGGTCTTGGCGGAGACCTCATGGATTCTCGAGTACACTTGGAGAACCCCATTCTCCCCCTTAATGGCTTTGTCATTGTTTGTAGCAATTATCTACCTGAACTTAACAGTATTTAGGTCGTTTGATTTCAGGCTTTTCTGACTAGAATGTAAATGCCACAAGGCAGGGAGACTCTCTGTGTGACTGTTAGTAAGTGCTTAATACCTATTATTTAAAAAATAAATGACTATAACACCTACCTATGCCAATAGTCTTAGAATAAAACCCCAGCACACAGAGTAAGGTTTGCTTCCATCAGTTGCTGTGGAAGTGACTTGTTATCTGATCAGAGGCAGTTCTAATGCTCTGGTTTCCGGGGGAATCCCATAACATGCCTCCGTGCGGTATTACCAGTGTCCTCGGGAAAAGCCTGCTTATTCTGATTTTCTGATGAGGGCTTCCAGCCTCTACATTTTTCTCATGCTCATGACAGTTCTGATGCAGTCCTTGCTTTCACCAGCTTATACGTGATCTTCATATTAAAGTTTTGGGCACCTATGGTGCCTTGACAATTCAAAACCCAATTATATTTTCATTAGAAATTTCCACAAGGCTCTAACTTTGTGCTTGGTCCCAGAAGACCCTGATAACTCAGGCAAGAGAGATGTTTTTAATAAGCACTATATATTGTTCTCTCTTGTTTGGTGAAGAGATGAGAAGCATTTGGTAGTGTATGTCTTTGCCTATCCTCTCAATTCCTAAGTTTGCCTCTGAGCTGGTAACCTCTTTGGAGAAGGTATAACATGCTTCTTAAATATCTATGTGTTAGAAGAAATCAAAGAAAAAGAAATTGAATGTTAGCTAAAGAATAGGTAATGGCAGTATCTGGAAGGAAAGATAACTATAGCTCCCTAGAGGAGAGAAAACATGCTGTGTGACACCTAGTTGTTTTTCCTTGACTTTTGTTCACACCTTCCATTTCTGCCACTGAAACTTCCCATTGGCTCAGAACACCAAAGGTGGTGGCGAACGTGCATGTGAGCAAACTTGGTATATAAAGACATTTGGATTCATTTGGTATCTAAAGACAATATTAGACTTACAACAATAACATACTTCTGGAAAGGAGGTTGTCTCATTTGTATTTCAAAACTTGAACAAACAGGCATACAAATGAAGTGATTGTACAGGGATGAACTGTCTGAGGATGAACTGAACTAACTTGAATAAATGGTTCCAGGAAATGACTTAGGGTCTCCAGAGTCCAGGTGAGAGTCCTCAACCACTGGTGAAGTAAAGGGAGCAGTAGGACTTGAATCCAAGTCTTCTGGCTCCAAGGGAAGGCTAGGTTACCTAGTACCCCAACCCCATGGCTCTCTACCCTGTCAGGTCTAACTAAGGACCTAGTTGCCATCATAACAGAAAATCAAACATGTCAGTCCTCTTTCTCCGAGTGTGACATCAATATTGTGAGTCACATGATTAATATATTTCTTATTTTGATTTGCTTAGTTCCTATAAAAACCTTATACTCCTAAACCACTTCTGCATCCTTTGGTGCTATGTTTCCTAGGAATTATGAAAATAGTCACTTCACAAGGATGTCTCTCACTTTTATTGTTATTGTACAAGAATATATACAATTATATTTTAGAGTATTTTAATAATCTGCTCTCTCAATAATTCTCTCACCACACAAAATTAAGTATATTCACAGTAACTAATGAAAATGACTGACTGTAAATCAAGAGTAAATAATATACTCACCTTTGTCAAACTACATATGATTGTTATATTTGGATTTTACCTGCTCAGAATGGTAACTTATATGATTGATTCTTGTTTTTTTAATATATTCTGATTTGAAAACTCAGAGTAACAGTCCCTTTTTACCATAATATTCAGAATATTAAGCTCCTAAAATTTCCTTGCTTCTGAATATTGGTATTTTCTAGAATATGGGGAAAAATCAATGTGTAATATGCTACAGAGAGAAATAATTATTATTTAAAATATAATATTTAAACAAATTAGCAATCTCAATAAACATATAGGTTCTTTTCTTCCAAGTTGAACATTGTATTTCTGATTTTGACTTAGATAATTTTGCTATTTTTTGGCTAAGACATAATCACCCTTATTTCTGAGTCTATTTTTCCAAGAATGTGTGGCTTAAACTAAATAGGGTACTTTGTCCACAGCAGTTTGGGTCAAACTGTATATCATATGATATGCTAATGGTCCTAAGCTTCAGTCAACAATTTTTTTTTTCCCAAGAAAAACAACGGCAATTCTCTTAGTGACTCTGTGAAACATGTTTGCTAGAGAACTGAAATTACAATTACACAGCCGGCAGTCATGAAATAGTGTCGGCGGCAAAGGATGTATACATGATTTACATACTGTTTGGGATGGCACTTAAAAAAAAAATCACATGTTGGAAAACACTGGTAAATGTATAACACTACTGTCATTACAGCAGAGCAGTTATTGCTAGTCTAAGGGTCAAGAAGATAGGTTTATTAAGACCCAAATTTTATTTTAATCAGACCTTGGAAAGAAAAATAACAAAAGCTTCTAAATAAGACAAAGTAAGTACCATGTACTTAGGGGTTGAGATTGGTTGCTATTTAGAACTTTTCAGGCTGGCTTTAGACTGTATTTAGTGTTTCTCTTTTGAGTTAGGACTAAGAGGCTGCTCTCAAGGGCAGCGTGCCAGGACCGATTTCGCATTAGCTATTTCATGTCTCTTCTAGCTAATGAATCCATTGATTGAATAATCACAAAATCAAGGGGCTAGCAGAATCTGATGGGCGTGTATAATTAGAAGAAATGTGTCAAAGAGCCACTACGGGTCTATGTGCTAAATTTATATATCAAGAATGTAAACATGGTATCTCGTTCCAGTATTTAGCAGAATACTGGAATGTTGTGCTGATTATTCTTTTTGCTCCCCATACTCATTCTCTGCGCTTTTCCTCACATAGACTGTCTCACAAGGGTCTCTGGCACTTGTTTTATGATTGGATTTGGACACTGAAGGAGCACAAAAAGGGCTTCAGAAGGCGGGAGGGGAGAGAGGTTAGGCTATTTATTCCTCTGCTCCTTCTATGCCTCTTGACTCCGCTGCTCCTAGTCCCTATACTTTTCCTTCAGGGCTAGGGATGAATAGGGCTCTGTCTCTTGCTGTTCCCCGAGCACCTCAACAGGCAGTGTTTGTTCCCTTAGTCTTGTCCACTCCTTCGTAAATAGTACCTGAATTAAATCCTCTTCAGTTCGGTAGACTCTATTTCCATTTGGAACCCTGATACAGATACACACTACAACTGGGATTTTTATTTTATTAGTGATAGTTAATTATATTTAAAATGAGCAAGAGTTAATCACCAAAATGTTAGTTACTTACTCAGGAATTTAAAATTAATTACCTAAATTTTATTCAGTTAATTCTTCTCAAACTGACTCTGGAAATGTTAAGAGCAAATATTTCTTAAGAACACTATTTCACATTTCACTGTTGCTCAGGTCCTTTGGTATAAAACTTTTATGTGGCACTTCCATCACTTGTTTTTTCTTAATTGTTGTTGTTGTTGGTTTTGCTTTTCCTTCCCTATCTTCAAACCAAAGAAGCACAGGCTTATAAAAAGAACAATCAGCTAAAATCTGAGGAGTCTTAAGACAGATAGTTCAGTATGTGATAACATAATTATTCTTTTTGAAAAATGAAATTTCAGCATTTACCAATTTTGATTCAGTAGATCCAAAAGCTTGTTTCTTAATTTTAATATGAGTACATTCTTGCTTAATTTTTATTGTTTACTTTTAATTTTACTGGATTATTATTAAAAATGTGTCTTTTCTATACATTTTAATTTTTAGGATTGTCTTTACCATGTAGTAGCAGATCAATTTTTATAAGTAGTTCTTGAAAATATATAACAAATATATATTGTCACTCAACAAATATAAGCTTTTAAACTTATTTAATACAGTAGTTTGTAATTATTAATTCCAAATTTTGTGCCTTTTTTTCTAGTATTCAGTCTGATTCTTATAAATGTACATTGAAATATTCACAATATTTTTCATCAACCTTTTTATCATTTTAAATATTTTTTGTTTTAATATTCAGATGCTATGTTGTTTGGTGTATATATGTTCACGAGATTGTAGCAGGAGGTTATCATATCTTTATAAGGTATTTTCACTATATAATTTCTCTTTCATCCTGCTTAGCGCTTCTGCATGAAATTCCACTTCATCTCACATTTTCTTCTCAATCCCACTCTTGTGTTCATTGTATTTACTGTTACTAGTGAGTCTATTCCTTTAATTTCAACACTTGTTTAATTAATTAGTGTCTCATTACACATCACATCACTATTTTATTTTTCTTTACTACAAACATGAATTTTTATTCTTTTTGAAAAAGAATCCATTGAGTTTACATGTAGAACTATATTGATATAGTTGATTTATCTCTACTTTTAAATTTGTTTGCCTCTTATTTTACTCTTCCTTCTTTTTTCTATACTTTCTATGTATTATAAGTTACCCTCTCACCTAAACTTATAATCAAATGCTTATTATTATGTCAAAAAATGAGATATCCAATATCATCTCCCTTCCTAAGACACACTATTTTATATGTGCTTTCCTTACTCTCTAATGAAGGGAGGGTTGTGTACATGTACATCAGATATTAATTAAATATAGTTCTACGTACAGCTACTCCTACAAGAGAAATATATTTGTTGACTCAGAGAGAAGAGGTAACAATCCTACATTTTAACATATAAAATAGATAGAACAAGGGTATTACAAATCACACATCTTACTTTCTGAGGTTTTTTTTTTTGAGGGGATGCATATAGATTTAAACAAGTCTGGATGGTTATGATGATATTGCCATAAGAGTAGTGGTATTATAAAGATTACAGAGAAAATAAGCTAAAATGTAAATTAAATGATTTCAAGATCAGTATACCATTTAATTCTTAGACCTTCCTTTTCAACACCAAAACTTGATGAGTATTTAAGGAAATTCTATTTTTATAAGTTAAGGAATAAAATAATCCACTGATCTCTAATGTAGAAATTACCATGATAATGTATGTTTTAATGACTTAATTTTTAGCTTTTTATGGGATTTTATTGAAATAAGTCAGGCGAATGTTATGATTTATTAAAATGAGGCTCATTTCAACTCAGCCCTTTTATTCTAAGTCTCAGCCACTTAAGTTGAAAAATATGTAATTAAGTGGAGGTAAAGAAACCTTTAAATACTCTATTGAGGTTAATATAGCAATATACAATTGCTAAATATAGAAATGTAAAATATTATTGCATAGTATTATAGCAGAGCACTAATAGTGCTGCATATATTATATCTATTTTTCTATTTTGTTATATAATTGTTTTACTGTTTAAAATCTTTACTAATGATTATCTATATGAGTAAAGCACTGTCAATTAATTTTAAAGCAAACACTGTGTTAATTAAATACATATATGATGCGTTCATACAATGTGCTCATCTATATGCCAAAAAGGATATCAGAGAATTGGAGAGAATCACCATTACATCAGTAATTGGTAAAAATTCAGATGCCAATTACTGATTTGTGAATGTTTACAATCTAATGTGAGTTGGGGAGGGGTACTGTGGGAAGGAAGTAGATGGGAGTGGAGTGAAATGGATAACACAGTAGAAACATTTCTAGAAGTCCTGTTAGCTCCATTTCATGATATTAATTATATCAGAAAAATAATGGCATGATACGTTTTTCATTGTTTTCAGGTATAATTGTCATTTGACTCACTTTCACTTGTTGAATAATCCTGTGGGTCAAGTATTCCTGATTCCTGCAGAGATCTAATACAGGAGTCCACCAGCTCAAGACCTGTTGTGAGTTCATCTTCGATGTCTTTTTGACCATCTGAAATTACAATATTTTAAAGTGATAAACAAAGATGTGATAATGTCACTATTAAACCGTAAGGCAATCATTTAAAAATCAAAAGCATCCTAACCTAAGATATGACCTTTATGAAGTTCTCTTTATTTCTTTTTTGCACTTAAGAATTACTTTAATAATGCAGTAAATATTAATGATTTTATTAAATTTTTCTTAACTTTATTAAATCATTTATTTTGTTGGTATTCTATTACAGTTGTCCCAATTTTTCCCCCTTTGCCCTCCTCCACCCATCCCACACCCTGCTCCCACAGTCAATTCCCACACTGTCATCCATGTCCGTAGGTCATTCATACATGTTCTTTGTCTAGTCCCATCCCCATCTTTCTGCCATTATTCCCCTCCCCATCCCCCTCCCCTCTGGCCACTTTCAGGAATGAAATATCATAAAGAGAAATTGGGGGGGGAAATCTCATTTACTATAGCAACAAGAAAAATAAAGTGTTTAGGAATACATATAACAAAGGAGGTAAAAGTCCTGTACCCAGAAAACTACAGAACACTAAAGAAACAAATTAAGGAAGATACAAATAAATGGAAGCATATACCATGTTCATGGATTGGAAGAACTAATATCATTAAAATATCCACACTATCCAATGCAATCTATAGATTCAACGCAATTCCTATTAAAATAAATGGCATATTTCACAGATCTAGAACAAATATTTCAAAAATTTATATGGAACCCAAAAAGGCCCAAATAGCCTTCGCAATCTGGAGAAAGGAGAACAAAATATGAGGGATCACAACACCCGATATCAAACTATATACTACAAGGCCACTATACTCAAAACATTCTGGTACTGATATAAGAACAGACACATAAATCAATGGAATGGAATAGAGAATCCAGAAATAAAGCCATGTCTCCATGGTTACTTAGTATTTGACAAAGGGGGCATGAGCAGACAATGGAGTAAAGATAGCTTCTTCGATAAGTGGTGTTGGGAGAATTGGACTGGTACATGCAAAAAAAATGAAACTGGACCACCAACTTACACCACACATCAAAATAGACTCAAGATGGACAAAAGACTTAAATATAAGTGTGACACCATAAAAGTACTAGAGAAAACATAGGCAAGAAAATTTCAGATATCCCATGTAGCGATATTTTTGCTAATATGTCTCCTAGGGCAAGGGAAATAAAGAAAAAAATAAATGGGACTACACCAAACTGAAAAGCTTTTGCACAGCTAAGGAAACCATCATAAAAATGAAAAGGAACTGACTATATGGAAGAACATGTTTGCCAATGATATGTTGGACAAGGGTTTGATCTTCAAAACATATAAAGAACTCATATGACTCAACATGAGGAAGACAATCCAATTAAAAAATGGGCAAAGGACCTGAGCAGGTGCTTCTCCAAGGAGGACATACAGAGGGCCCACAGACATAGGAAAAGGTGCTCAGCATCACTAGCCATCAGAGAGATACAAATTAAAACCACAATGCGATATCACTTCACACATGTCAGAATGGCCATCATTAATAAATCAATGAATAAGTGCTCAAAAGGATGGGAGAAAAGGGAACCTTAGTGTACTGTTGGTGGAATGCAGACTGGTGTAGCCACTGTGGGAAACAGCACGGAATTTCCTTAAAAAACTAAAGATGGAACTGCCTTTTGACCCAATGATTCCGCTGTTGGGAATATACCCTAAGACTCCCAAATCACCAATTCAAAAGAACCTATGCACCCCTATGTTCATAGCAGCGTTATTTACAATAGGCAAGTGCTAGAAACAGCCTAAGCGCCCATCGGTAAATGAGTGGATCAAAAAACTGTGGTACATTTACACAATGGAACACTACACAGCAGGAAAAAAGAAGGAACTCCTACCTTTTGCGACAGCATGGATGGAACTGGAGACTATTATGCTATGTGAAATAAGCCAGTGAAAGACAAATACCATATGATCTCACCTACAAGAGGAATCTAATGAACAAAACAAACTAACAAATAAAATAGAACCACAGGTAAGGAAATATGAAGTTCTTTAAATATCGCACTCTAATTTTCAGCCAACCAGTATGAAAAGCTAAGGCCAGCCCATTCCATGTATCCATGAAGAACATAAAGTGCCTAGGGAATTGTGAGAACTTAACTCCCATGAACTTGAAAGCTACCAAAACAACTTTATTTAATTTTAGTGTCATGGTGTCATCATATTCATTTTTATAAGTCTCTAAAGTTCACAAGGACATTAATCCATAGAGATATATGTAATAAGTGTTCATCAAGAAGCTGTACTTTACCTTGCGATTGCCAGTGAAACTGCTCTTCTGCTGAACTGTAAAAAAGAGAACACACAGGTGTAATGCATCGATTGGAAATGAAACGTCCCTAGACCACAAGACACAAAGGCACATTATGGTGGTTATGGTGGCTCCATGGCACTTCCTTTAATTTCTTACTGAGAAAAGAGATCCCATTTTGTTACAATCTTAACTTTAACCAATTTCATGCATTCTTCTTTTGATTAACAGGTATTGGCATGTTATAAATGGACATTATTCAGTCATTTTCAGAAGACCAGATTGGTTTTGACAAAGCCTAGCCTATTATACTTGTTCCTTATAATGGTTTTTACATACATGCATTTATACCCAATTTTAGTTCCTTAAAAACATGTCGGAATAGTTTCATGTAAACTTTATGAGGTAGTCTAAGAAAGAAATCACTTTTCCCTTTTTCATTATAAAGAAGATAAAATAAACCTATACTTTCTTCTAGACAAATCAGATGAGCTATTCCTTTCAGTTGGTTATTATAGCTTAAATTAAGTAATTAAAAAATTATAACACTTTATCACCAATTGATTATACAGTTCCAAAATCCTTACTTTATACATTCATCTTATAAAATAATCCCAGTAGAAAGGCTACTTTATATTGTGCAGAGTACACCTGTGTAGGCAACAGAGATTCACTTTGAATGATTTATCAAAAAATATAAATAAATTTAAAATTTCTAAATATAAACAATTTTCATCATATATGCAAATACTGCTGACATGCTTCTTTTAATATGTCAATAACTGAGAAATCTAGATGCCAGTTACTGACAGGCATTACTTTCAGAATGATTTTCTACACTGATTTCACTGCATCTTTTACTTTGATCAAGTAGCTTCTATGAATAGCTCATCAGTTTCACAACAGCAAGTGAGTTTTAGAACTCTAATCTGTACCTTGGAAATAATTTCTGAATACATTTACAGAGGGAAAAGGGAATTCTGGTAAAAATCAGTGTTCAGAGAAGCCATGATTGATATAAATGAATACAAGAGTAGACCCTTAAGAGACATGTGATTTCTATAGGGTATCATGTTCTGCAGTCAATACGTTTGAGCAAACTTGAAAATGGCTTTACAATGATGAGAGCTACAGACAGTAGATACATGAAATGATAACATTACAAACTCAGTCCATTGCAACTTTTTCTTACATCAAAAAGATGTAGCATTATATAGCAGTAACATCTTCCTACAAAGTTTAACACTTAATACAGAAATGTAATCCTATAATCAATATTTTAAAAATTGCAGAGCATGTTCATTTAGTAAGTGGTGTTAATATAGAAGTAGAAAATGCTTTCATATTTGTAGCAGATGGAATGGTGTCCCTCTCCCCAAAAATATATGTCCACATCAAATGCCCAGATAGTGAGAATCATTATTGAATACAGGGGTTTTGCAGATGCAATTAAAGATCTTCAGAGGAGGTATTCCTAAATCCAATGATAACTGTCCTTGGGAGAGACAGAAGAGGAGAGGAACAGAGGTGAAGGCCATGGGAAGGTGGAAGCAGGGAATGGAGTTATGCCTCCACAAGCCAAGGAATGCCTGGAGCCATGGGAACCTTGAAGAGGTAAGTAAAGATCCATCCTTGGAACCTTCACAGTGTTCAAAGTCCTGCAGAAAGATCTGGAGTTTAAAATTCTGGCCCTCCAAACTGTGAGAGAGTAAATTTCTTTTGTCTTAGGTCACTCAGTTGTGGTGATTTGTTATGGCGGCCCCAGGAAACTGACACGCTATTTTTCTGATACAATAAAAATGTTCTGTTATATCCTCCAGGATTTACTACTACGTTCCTTTTACCAGTACAGCCCTTTACTAAGTACTTGCTGTATACCAGGGCTCTGCTAATTCACAACAGTCACAAATTTATTTTGGTAGATGGAAAGTAATAGGCTTATTGATGATAAATAACTTGACCACACAGGTCATAAAGGATTCAGCAGGGCTTTAAACTAATCCGTTCAACTCCAAAGCTCATACTCCTAACTCTGATCTAAAGCTATAAGAGAAACACACTAAGGTTATCTCCTACCCAAAGCACTAAGAGTAAGCAAGTCACTGAAAGCTTCTGCCAGGGCTCACCCAAGTCCTTCCCTTCTCTCCTTGCTGGCACGATGAAGACCACACTTCCCCGTTCTGTCCCCTTGCACAGAGATAGGGTGATGTGAAAGTCTGTGAGAAGAAAGGACAAGTGCCACTGTCTGCCCCCAACCTGAGAAAGGCTGGGATGAGACTTTCAGGCTCTTGATCTTTGCTAAGCCTTGGGTTATATGGGTCCCTGAGTAATCATGTGAAAGAAAGGTATCTGCCCACCCAGACTAGACAAAGGCTGAATAAGGAACCATTACCGAGTTAAAACTTTGATACTGGAGGGTTGTTTCTGCAGAATATCACACTGACTAATGCAGAAATGTGCCATTATTTGAGTTCATAACGCATTTCCTGCTTTTTATCTTCATTTCCACACACAGAGCTGGAAGAAGGTGTCTTGGTCACTCCAGCACAACTCAGGTGGCACCATGGCTGTCCTCATCCTTCAAGATTTAACCTAATCTACAATAATGGGTGATTTCACGTGTAGAACCACACTTCCCACAATTACATAACATTAACTTTTTGTTCACTTCTTTTTAAAGTATTTCTATTTTATGATGCAACAGAAGCAAGAAGAATCATTTTTCACTACAATAGAAAATGACCATTGGCAGAGACTATGAAACTATCCTCTCAAAGTAGAACTGCCTTCCTTTGGGGCAGACAAAGAGCATCGATCACCTAAATGGTTTCCTGATTCCTTTAGCACAGTTAAAAATGCATTAAAAGTATGAATGATCACAGAAAATCAAAATCCCAAGAAAACCTAGTTTGGATTTTATTTCCTCTGAATGCACGTTTCCTCTGTCTGTTAGGGGATTTGTTGCAATTACAAAATTTATGCATTAATCCCTTCTCTTAAAAATTGCTGTAATGTGGACGATTTTTAAAAAAGCAAACAGACTATTTATTCATTCAGTAAACATGGATTATGCCTGTGTTTCTGGCACTTCTATTTCAGGTGTTTAGGAATTACTCATGGTGAACTTTCTCCCAATAACATAATTCAATTTAATATAGCATAAAAGTCATTTTTTAAGCTGCTGTAACTACATGCATGTTCAATTTCAGGAGATAAAGTTGACTTTCATTACCAAAATACTATTTTTTAAATTAGAAATCACCGTAAGGAAAATGTAAGTGTAATTTAGATCTTTCCAAATGTATTTAACCATAAAAATATATGTTCCAAAATCCAAATATTGTGAGAAAACTGTATAATAAAGACTACCATAAGTAACATTTAACCTTTAAACATATACCTAAATAAGGACATGAATCAGTGATGTTAGGAAAAATTTTTAAACAATATATTAAAAGGGACCGATTTTAATAGCTAACACTTAGCTATCACTTTATACCAGGAAATATTCTGATTTATCGAGGATCTTCATGCCAAAATTTTTAAGAGAAGTAATATTTTCCCATTTCACATATAATGAAACTGAGGTAAAAAGAAGTTAAGGAACTTACTAGAGGCTACACAGACAGAGAGCAAGCAGCAGAGCCAGAATCCTGACGCTGGCCATCAGTGCGAGAGGCCACATTCTGAACTGCCTTTCTACTGACACATTTGCTGCATCAAACTAAACTCCTAAGTAATAAAAACTAAAACGTAATCACCAGAAACTAAGTTTTAAATAAGCCATATCCTAGGAGAAGATATTTGCAATGCATGTAACTTACAAAGGGTTAGTTTCCAGATCATACGAATAAGTCCTACAAATCAATGAGATAGAGGTTAAAAGAGCAAATACAAGCGAGGTAAAGAAATATACATATAACTGAGGCGTAGTAGAAAAATCAAGAATGTATAGCTACTGAACACATTAAATGATATTCAACCTGATTAGGGATTGAAGGAATAAAAGTTAGACACAAGATTCTTCTTTACACTCGACAGGTTGTCAAACAATTAGAAAGTCTGACAGTATTCAGAACTGGGGAAGAGACAGGGAAATGCGAATTGTCATACACTGTATGTGGGGGAGTAAATTAGTGGAACACGTGGGTGAGCTATGAAGCAATACCTGGTAATGTTTTATATGCAAACGCCCAGCCACCCAGCAGTTCTGCCTCCGGGTAGGGCCTCCAGGGAAACCATGCCCCTTCATGCAGGAGACCTTGCACAGGAGACCTTGTTGATGCCTTCATGCTCACAGTAAAAAAACAATGGAAACAACCTAAGTAATCAGCAATAGGGGAACGGAAAAATAGAGTAATACGATTACACAGCCCATATGACACACATATAGAGTAAATACCATTCATCAGTTAAAGAAAATTAGCCAGATACTACATATGTGTCAACATGGGTAGTTCTCAAAAACAAGATATAGAATAGAAAGTGCATATAAGAACAGTACTGCCTGATCCCAATAATGGAAATTTTAAAACATTGACTAAATATTATATGTAGGTATATATGAAGTGAGAAAGAAAGCTATAGAGAGGGGATATAAACATATGGATTAAAAAGAAGTACTAAAATTCATGATGGTGGTGGCCTCTGAAGGAGAGAGGGAGAAATGAGTGTGAAGAGAGGCAAAAAGGAGAGTCCACTGTATTATCTACTATGAAAAGTGAGGATGCTGTATAGAATTATATACTTGAAACCTACATAGTTTTATTAACCACTGTCACCCCAAGAAATTTAATAAAAATGTGAACAAAATATTAACATTAATTTAAGAATACCTTTGATCCTTGGAATAAAAAGATCATGATTCTTATACTTAAAAAATGCTTAGTTAAATGCTTAGATAAATCCTTGTGATTCAATCTCACATAGTATTCTCCTCATTGTTAGAATCATTCATAGTTGAACTTAAAATGATGTGCAATAATTTTAAAATATATAACTTAGATATACATACATAATTTAGAGATATAATTAGTTTTCCTCTATTCTACATGTGAGGAAAATGACAGTATCACTTTTACTACATTTCCAGTTTAACATACCTTGAAAGTTTTAAGTAAGCCACCCATAACTTTCAAGTTCTAAGAGAATGATGAGGGGCAGGGGGCGTGGGGCTACCTTAAACCACAGGGTGAACTTTGGATTCCTTGAGATGTGATTTTTCACCCTCATCATTCCCAGCACGATAGTCTCCTCCCTCACCTCCAGGCCATTTCTGATAAAAATACAGAGAGGAGAGTTCAGAGAGTTTCTTAAGGTCAAAAAAGATACAAAGTACACAATTATTATAGCTATTTGTTAGGAACTTGCTCAAATATGTTTTATTTCCTTTTTCAAGTTTTTGACACCCAAACCATCCATTCCCATGCTGTGTTATGTCGTGTACTATAGCTTGCAAAATCTTTCAAAATGAAATAAGGATAAGGAAATCTTGAGTTTTTTGTTAGTTTGCTTTTAAGTTAAGCAGCGTACCTAAAACATAAACCAGAGGAACTATTGTGAGGTAACGTGCCTCTGAACTGACATTTGAGTCTAGCCCACAGGAACAACGAGCCTAGTACTTACGATGTCCACGTGACCCCGAATCATATTCTGACATAAAGGATTTTTTAGTGTATAGGGGTGCCCACAGCCACAGCACAAGAACAGGCGTTGGTTACAGAACAAAATGACCCTGGTCGAAAGTCCTGAACGCAATGAAAATGTAACATATTCAGCAAAAATGGTGAGAAGTGGTGCATTGCAGAGCTTTGCTTTAGGTTGTGGCAGCCCTAGTGTGTGAGGGCACCATGCCTGGCTCTTACCAGTGTGGGGCGGTGAGGACCCTGCCTCCTCCAGAGCGGCCCTCTACTGCCTGTGGTCTCTATGGACATCTGTGATACATTTTCAAATGAACACTGTACTATTTCTACCACAAAATTAGACAATTTCTTGCTCAGCTTACCCATCTTCCTGCTTTAATTACTTCCATCAAAAATATAATTTTATAGTTATTATACAAATGTTTACAAGGCAACAGTGGACAGCGACGGCCCACTGCACCAAAACCAGGAGACAGTGTGCACAGGGGGAAAGCGTGTGGGCTCGAACACCAAGGCCCTGACACTGGGGACCGGCTCTGCTTCTTTTAATCTGGGGCCCTTTGGGAGCGTTACTTGAACTCTCTTGTCCTAAGTGAAGACATTTGGAAGATTAAATAAATTAGTTTATATCAAGTGACTTACCAGGTGATCGGGGCCTGGCACATTGTGACCAAGTAGGGAGCTGCTTCCTCTTTTATAATATATTGTTGAAATGGTGTTTTGCTTATTGATTATGGCTCATTCCAACCTATTTCATCCCTTGGAGTACATTGCAGGCCATTGTCGGGTGTCAGAAGGGGGACAGACATGGGGAACGGTGGACTTTGAGAAAATTCCCAGGCAGAGTGGGATCTATGCCTAGGCTGTTGGTCACAACCAATCTTAGGGAAGATGGTAAAATGAAGTCACCACAAACTCTTGGTGACAACTCCCTGTGGCTCTTCATACACACAGATGAGAGACACAGAGCCAGCTGCCCGTGACTTTGCGGTCCCGCTGGGGCGTGGGTAAGACAGCGCACAGAACCGGAGGATCGTGGCAGGAAGAGGTGTGTTCAAGGCATCGGTGCACACCAGGCCCTAGAACCTTGAGCACATCACTTACTCTCTCGAAGCCTCAGTTTCCCCATTTGTAAAATGAGGATATTACTAGAATTTTCCTCATATAGATCATGTGAAAGTTCAGCATGTACTGTATGTAAAACCCAAATGACAGTGCTAGGAACACATGAGGTTTTAAAAGAAAAAAGTAAGCTATCGTTCTGCATGCAGAGGAACGGAGGCTTGGGACATTACAGCCCGATCACGGACTGAAAGTCCAATAGGTCAGCAATATGGAATTCGACATGTCTGTGTATGGGGGCCAATAAATTTTATCACGGAAATACATTACAGGCTTTGCAGAATTGAAATTGTCTACTTTTCCACACTATACTGGTGATGAAAAACACGGGGGAAAAGGCTGTGATTTTCAAAGAAAGATGATTTTCTTTTAAACCACAAGTTTCCAATCAGTCCTAGCCAGGGTGCCCCTTCTGGCAACTGCTCCTAGCCTTGCCTTAGTGGGACCTGAAAGACCACTTGCTATTTTCAAAACGGTGGAAGAAAATAAATCTGACTGGAATTGCTATTATGAATTTTCTTTTTAGTTTGAGGAGAGGAAATTCATATTCTAAACTAATTTTGTTGGAGTTGGACAAACCATCCAGACAACTGATACTTCAGAAAGGTATCGGCTCTCACACCGTAGCCTAAACACTCATGGTTCCAGTGTCTGTCAGAGAACACACCACGCTGTCAGGTTTGTGAGCTGGCCAGCTAGAGCTAAACGAGGAAGAATTAACATGAATTTCATTTTGTTTTCATTCCTTCGAAATACATACTCCACTTTCCAGGAAGCACAAAGAATCGGCCCTAGGCTCCCTCACGCAAAATGTGCCATCTACACAAAAGCCGAGCTCTTACCATGGGAAGGACATGAATTCAAGTTTCTCTTCTTCAAAGGCTTTGATCGTTTTGCAGTGGATTGTATTTATATAACAAGAGATATGTTGCATATAGAATTTAATATCAGAAGAAGGAACAAATGGTGAATTATAAATTAGAAAATTCTCATGTTTTCTCTCCCTCTAGTTTTCTGGGAGATTTCTCATGCATGGGCCAGGTATTTTTTTACCTGCTTATACAGTGCCCCAGAACTTTATGGTAGTTGAAGCAATGTTTCTGAGCACCAGTCACATTAGACAATAAATGCCATAATATCTTTGTCTGTGAGCATTCCATACATTGGGATGTGGTCAATTATGGTTGCAGATGACCAGGGATACCATTTGCAATTGACTCTGAGCTCTTATCATATTCTGAAATGCCTTCAAATTGATCAAAAAATAGAATAGTTCATGTGGCTTATGTGCCAAATGCACTATATGCTGTTGTGGGAACGATTTCCACCGACATTCAGTGCACCTCACGGTTAGGCCTTCGATTAACCTGATACTTCATTCACCGATCCTGAGGTGGAAAAAGAGCTCACTGTATCTTGCAGTCTGATCATTTAAAACTGATTTCCTGAGCTGGAGAAGAGTAGTTGGTGTGTTTGCTGACAGAGGTGGCACCTACATGAAGGGTTTCAGATGTTCCAAGTTTCAGCTTTCTTTATTTAATATCCCAGTATTGTCCTTATTTTCATGGTTCGACCAGTGAAGGGAGCTCCTTAACCTTGGAGCCACATCGAGCAAAAAGAGTTGTCAAGTTTATGTTTTCCTAGCATCTTGCGATGATGTGTGTGTGAGTATGTAAGAAGTGTGTTTGTGAGTGTGCCTGTGTATAAACATGCATAGGTGTGTGTCCCTCACTCTTCTGTTCCTCTGAAACATACCAATTTGCTCAGAGCTTTCCTTTTATGTGCTGTTATTTCATAAGTGTGCTGTCTATTACAGTATTGAATTTGACTGAAATTGATATGATTGTATTAATATAAGTGAAACTAATACCTCTTAGGCATTTAATGGAAATTTATGCAAATAACCATTGCCTGTTTCACAGGAAAGAGAAAACTGATCTTTTGTTTTGTGACTCTGAATACCAACAGGTGATTTTAAAAATAAATTTCAATTTCAGTGCCCTTATAGAGCAGAAACCATGCAATATTCATAAACGACTCTCATGGTATTATAGGTCTTTGCTTCCTTATGAGCAGTAGTGGTTTTTAAACAATCTGAAGGTTCAGTTTAAATGTTTAATGGGTGCCCAAACATTCATAGCAGTGTATTCCTAATTGCCAAAAACTGGGAACACAATGTTTTGCAACAGGTGAATGGTTAAACAGGCTTATATATCCATACAAGGGAGACATATGAAGCAATAAAAAGAAATGGATTATTGCCACAGGCGCGGCGACTTGTAGGGATCTCAAGGGAATTATGCTGACTGCAAAAGATAAATAACATTCTTAAAATAACAAAACATAGACATGCAGAATAGGTTAGCGGTTGCCAGGGCTTCGGGAGCGTAGGTGTGGCTATAAAGGGGTAACATGAAGGTGTTTGTGGTGATGGAGCAGTCTTGCATATTGATTCTGGCGGTGGTGGTTAGACAAAGCTGCTTCTGTGATAAAGTTGTACAGAAACACATACACAAACACAAACGAGTGCATGGAAGTCTGTGGACTGTACCAATGTCGATTTCCTGCTTTTGCTATTGTACTATATAGTTATGCCCGATATTTCCATTGTGAGAGTTCAGGGAAATTATAGGAGGTCATAGGAGACTTCTCCAAGTACTTAATTTGGCAACTTCCTAAGAATCTATATCATTTCCAAATAAAAAGCTAAAAAAGTAAGAAGGCATGGTTTGGTATGCTTTGCTTTCTTTTCCCCAATTTTCCCCAAATTGGTTTTTCTATATGCAATGTGTTCAATTATTTCCCAGTAACAATTAAACTAGAGTTTAAAGAAGATTAGGAATAGCAGAATAAAAAGAAAGGAAGGAATGAAGGGGGAAGGAAGGGGAAAAAAAAGAAACCAGCACTCCCTTCTATTATCCTTTCCGTTCTCCAGCCTTAGCAGCCGGAGCTCAGGTGACACCACCTGGGCCCATGGCTGCTTTGTTCTGTGAATGAAGGCATTAGCCCTGGAACATAATGCCAGTCAGATGCAAGAAACTGTTCTGCTTCTGAATGAAGACTCATCCATTATATCTAAGCTCATCAGATCCCTGAATGCGCTTGCATTGCCATATGTTTACAGGGAAAATTAAAAATGGTATTTTGGCTTACAGTACCAGAACAAAGTACAAGTCTTAATGCAGTCTGCGTGCGTCCAGGAGACCTCATATAATATACATTGGCTCTCTGGAAGCACATCCGTTAAAGTTATGCTTTTGCTGGGCAAATATGCTCCTGCCCCTGTCACTAACTGCAGGGGAGCAACAGCTCTGCTAACCTGTTTTCACGGCCTCTTCCCCGCTATCCCGACTCCTGGAAACTGGTCTTTGTGGTTACACCTGTCTATTTCCTTTCATATTTATTGTGGTGGAAAAAAATTACATTAAAAATATTACTTTCTTTCCAAAATTTAATATCTGATATTTGAAACTGAAAACCTGGATCGGCCTCATGTTCTCCCCATTTTACCATCACGTGGCGATTGTGTTTGTCCTGACGTCCTCCTTTTTTGAAAGAATGAGGATTGGAATGGGAGGTCTCACTAAACAATCATACTGGCACCCAAATGTATAAAATCATTTAAAAATCCTTGAATTGAAATATCTACTAATGCTCTTAAGATATTTAAAAGCATATCCTCCCCCAAATCGCTTTTGAGATCCTAAGCATCTCCCGTCCATTCTCCCTTGTAAATGTCCTTTGAAACCTACTCCCCTTAAACGACATAAATGGAACTTTTTGTTTTCTCTTGCCTGGCGATGGAGAAAGCTCTATGCCAAAGAGTCCTTCCCTGATAAATTTTCATTAGGCTCTTCTGAGGTCTCTTTTTGACTGGGTCCAATCTTGGGCTCCCATGTCCTTCCCTGTACAGTCCAGTTTTAGCAAGAATCTGTCTAAGTCAGTGTAACCAGAGTCCCCCACACTCCATATCTGACGACCCTAGATACCTGATCAGGTTCTTCATCCTCCACCATTTCCCAGAAGATGTCTAATCGCCCCAGCCTGTCTTCAGCAAGAATTCTGTTAAGTTGGTTTTGCCAGAATCCTCCCTTTTCCCTGATGCTCCTTCTCAGCAATTGCTCATCCACGGACCCCTACACTGCCCCTTGGCTATAAATTCCAACTTTTCCTTGTTGTATTTGTAGTTGAGCTCAATGTCTCTCCCCTACTACAAAACCACATGGTAGTAGCCCTTCTTAAATAAAGCCTGCCTTACCATTCTTCAACAAGTATCACTGAATAATTTTTTAAACCCCATCACAGCTTCCCCATGGCCTGAGAGGAAAGTGGGCAAAGTTACATGCCCTCTCTATTCTCAGTGCCCTCGTATGTACAGAAATAACACGACCAGGGTGGGCTTCATGGGAGTGAGGCCTGTGACTAACACTGCCCCACACTCTGAGGGCCCCAAGCTTGGTCTAATGCTCTATTGTTGCTGTCTTGGAACTCAATACTTCTAATTTTGAGCTATTTTTGCAAGTGCAATGCAATGGGACAATGGAACAGGTGAATGAGTGGGGAAGATGTGCACAATACACATGTTCTCTGTCCCTTGCTGCCTCATTCCCATAGAGCGTTTGCTGTGCCCTGAAGGATCCACGGTGTACTGCGGCAGCTGAGCAAGACTCGAGGCGAGTACAAGGTAGGCGTGCTATGTTTATGATGGAGTACATGCAGGGGTACTGACAGGCCACAGAGGCTGTGCCTTCCCTTCAAAGCAGAATTTGCTTTAAGTGGAGAAATCAACGGTGGTCTAAAAAACATGAATGGCATTCTATCATATCCTTTCTTACTCATGTTACTCCCCTATGACAGCCCACTACTTATGCTAGAAATGATGACCCGGAAGGAAAGGGAAAGACATGGGAACCCACAGTTCTATTTCCTTTTAGTCTTTCTTATCTTCAGTAAGGGAATGTCGGTAGAATATGTCCATATTGGGAAGTGGAATAAAGACAGTTGAGGTAGATTTGTGCAATGTTTTCACTGTTCTGGGAAGAAGGAAATACATAAGCATATATGGGCTATGGAATATGAAGCACCTAATTTCAGTGATTCTGTGTAGAAGCAAACACTCCTATATTTACATTTAAATCTCGCATAGTACACTATAAAGATAAATGGTAATATTCATGTCAAAAATTTAAAATCTTAATTTTTTTCTTACTTAGAATGGCATTTTACAGTAAATAAAATACATCATGACAAGGAGAGTGAGAGAGAGACCATGAAAGAAAAAAAGCTTTCAAATCTTTTTAGTACTTTTGAGGGCATTTTTCCCCACCCCTGTTTTATGAACAAGTTCATATTTTCACTTTGCACTGGGTACTGCAGATTTTGTCGCTGGCTATGTTTACATGAGCTGCCTTAGACTGCCATTGTGGGGATTAAATGATAAGATAGATGCAAATAATGTGACAGATGAAGGTCTCAGGTACAGAGTATCAACCAGTCTTTTTTCTCCTTCTCCCTGATTCAGTTCACCCAGCAGCCTCCTTCCTACTGTTCTTGCCTGTAATCTTTTCTTGTTCCAATCAATGATCCCCCATGTCACTGAAATCAATATCCTAAAGCAGAAATCTGATCATGGAAATCCCTAGTTCAAAAGTCTTCAGTGGTTTCCCATTGCCTGTGAGATCAAACCCGAGCTCCTTTGCAGAGAGCGCTCAGTCTGCAAGGGCCTCCTTGACTGCCTTGAAGGCCCAGTCTTAGCTGCCTGCCTTCGAGGTTTAGGCAGACTGACACGCAGCATGCAACATTCACTCAGGCCCCACAACAGCTTTATCATTCATCAAAACATGCTACGATGATTTATTTTTTAAATATTTGTCTTTGCCAGACTGCGCGTTCCTTGGGGACAGAGACCGAGTAAGCTTCATCTTTGTATTGCATGGTATGAAGCTCTGTGCCTGGGACTCTTAGAACATTTGTTCACAAATGAAGATCAACTCAGTTAGCGCAAGGCAGGACTTCCAATTTACACTGTAAGTGCAATTTCTATTTATTTTGCTGAATGTTGTCTTCCTTCGAATTTGCACTGAGACAAAAAGGAATAATAGGCTTTTTTTCAAGTTGGCATAGAAACAGATCTATTGTTTTACATTCACTATTATTTTGTATTAGTTTTAGGTATATAGCATCGTGGTTAGACAATCATGCAGTTCCACGCACATAAGGCAAAGTCATCCTTTTCAAGTAACACTGCATGTTATGCCAATACAGAGTAAACTCCTTTTTCTCACATGTTAAATTCTGCTCATCCTATAGACTTGAACAAACTAATTTTCCTCTCCTTAATTAGGCCCATTCGCTCAAGCTTCCTGTTAAATGAAACATTATTTTCACTTATAAATGTTCCATGGTGTGTTCATAGTGGTTTCTAATTGAAGACAATTACATGAAGATAAATCAGAACTCATCAGTGGCAGTTGTTATTAGCATGTCCCTGGTCTGCTTCTGATGACTACATGTTGGTTTAAGGCAACAGGGCAAAGCAAGACCCCAGGGGGAGCTCTGATGAAGCAGCTCCGGAACTTCCCAGACAGCAAGGGCATCCTTCATTTTTAATTTGTTGGTTTAATCTGGCTAGAGAGGAACTGACAAAATCCTCATCACCTAATGTGCTTAATGGTCTAAATGAAATGAGTTGCTGGTGTTGGTTTAGTTCCTATTGGACCCATTTCTAAGTCATATAAGCCTCTGATAAATTACTCTAACGAGCCCTTCCCACAGAAGATTCACCACGGAAACTAGATTTGGCCATTTGCATAGATTTTCCAAAAGCATCAAAAAAGTGAAATGATTAACGAGTCTCTAGAAAGTGGGTTATCACACCCCTGAAAACACAGGTTATTTTCAACCAAGGGGAAAATGATACCCTAACTGGAGGAGAGATTTTCTTCAATTTCTTTCCATTTCGGAAAGAGAAAACCAGGAAAACGAAGGTAATTTGGGTTTTGTTTTATTGATAGTTAGTGAGGTTGAGCTGCATTTTCCCTAAAGAAAAATAAAGTGAATTTTATAATATTATGGGTTAATATTAAATCACATACAGACATACACACACTCTCTCGAAAAGGAGTAATGTGTTGAAATGGGGCTTAAAATAAAATAAATAAAGTCAGGAAAGACATGCTTCTCTTGCTCTTTTGTATAAATGGTTAATAGCTTAAAAATAATAGTGTAGGTAAGGACAATTAAATACTTTTCTAAAAGCATAAAGTCAAAAAAAGAATACTTAACGCACTATTCTGGCAAATGACTTGATTTTTTTTCCCCATAGTGACCAGACAAGCTAGACACAGGATGTTAATTTGCTAAATTGATGAAAATACGTGTTTCATTATTTTGCCATTACCTATTTAGCCCACCTTGCATGTCGCATACACACACAGGACACAGGCATACACCCCACACCACCACCACCACCAAGAGCCACAACATTCTTTTTGTCCTAATTTGAATGCAGGGACAGCATTTCGTGTCAGGAAACAGAGGAACAGAAATGTCCGGTATTTAGCCTTAGGGTTCATATGCGGAAAATGTTACTTTTGTGTACATTGAACAAAAGGATCATATTTAATATCTCTCCTTCTTCTCCTTTTCAGAAATTCAGTGAAGAACTCTGGCATTTCATGCTGTAAACTTGGGCTGTGTATTTCAAATAGATTGAGTAGCTTAATGTGTCTGGGTCCTTAAAAATTATCATCACAATTTGAAAAAGTAAACATATACTACCTATTGAGAATAGATCAGTAGAAATACCTTTATATAAAATAAAATAGCAATAGGCAGCCATTCTTTACTGAAGTTATGTCATTTAGTAGAGAATTTCTATGGAATTTCTTCTACTTTTTCCTGAGCCCGCTTTTGGTGGAAGGCATTGCACTGCTCTCCTGCTCGGAGCCTGTGTTTTATAAGTAGAAGTGAAAGGTGACAAAGAGCTCTTGGAGGAAAACTTAACTAAAACCACAATAAATCCACAGAGAGATCAGAAATCAACAGGTAGCTTTTGGACTAATATCCTACAGCTCCCATGCAGCAGCTAATCCTAGCTACTCCAGCCAGTTAGACTAGGCACACATGTCGGAGACACATGTGATGACAAAGCCAAAGGGGGGCAGGACTGAGGGTGAGAAGTGTGGGTCGGTGGGGTGGGGGAGAGTGGTGGGGAGAAAATGGAGACAACTGTACTTGAACAACAACAAAAAAAAAAGAAAGAAAGAAAAAAGATATTTGTGTGATGACTTCAAGTTATCCACACATTTTTGCTACATTAGCCATTGCGAAGTGATGTCTATTTCCTTTCCTACCATTGAATCTGGCTTGGCCATGACCTACCTAGCTCATTAAAATGCTGCAGAAGTGATGCTTCGGAACCTTGTAACTTCTGAAGACTGGGCCTCAAGGGATCTACAGATACAACTCTGGAGCCACAGGAATCTGAGCAAGAAAAACGGTATTGCTAACGCCACTAGGGTCTGGCCTAGCTCACTGAAGGTGATAGGTAACCCAACAATGTGCACGGCACAGGGTGCTCCCTGGCAGCCAATGATTGTAGAGAGAACTGATCTAATGACTGACTTTTCAACTTGCAAGGGATAATGTATTTTTGCATTTTATTTTGAAGAGAAAGATACTTGCAGAAACACAGGGTTAAACATTTAACTATCTTTTTCAGAGTATCCTGAGTAAATTTTTCTTCTATTTTATTGAATTCTCCAATGAATTAAAATGAACACACTAGATATACTCTATATTATAAGTTGTTGGGGCTGAGATGATTTTTAAAAAGAAAGGCACTTATGGCCTATTACTTTGAGCAAAACAGTTTGAAATGGCAATGATGTCTAAAGCTATAAATTAATATTGGGTTACACAGAAAATATTACAAGTGTGCATGAACTGGGCACATAATAACATGAACTAAAAAAAAAAAAAAGTGAACTTCACCAGGAAGATACCTGGGCAGAAATGTGGTTTGAACCAGATCTTAAAAGAAAAGACGGGGTAAAATTGGGTAGTAGAATGGAGGGGAGTTCCACATGAGTATTCACCTGGCAGATTTCTAATATGAGCTAAAAATAAAAAAAAGAAAAATCAATAACTTATTTAAGTCAGTTTAACATGTCTAGACAACACCTAGCTAAGCTCTGCAGAGTGTAATTCAGCCTGAGAAATATTTCTCCCAGGCTATCGTGGTGGGTGGAAGTGAAGTGTAAGGGTGGCGAGTGGCCATTTTAACTGAGCAGTGATATTTGTGTTAGATCAAAAGGAGAGTGTGAGAGAATAAACCGAATAAAATGATAAGCAAAACCGAAACAAAAGCAAAACCAACCAAACACCCTAACCAGGGGGAAAGAAAAACCAAAACAACCCACCAAATAATGGGGAGCTACTGTGGAAAGCCTTGCTTTGGACTTACCGCATTTTGCCATGTATAATGTGCTCCCCCACTTTTGACCCAAACTTTCAGGAAAAAAACTTCCGTTTTAATTTCTTAATTCAGTTATTTATTTTTATTTAGAAACAAAGCCAATTATTGTATTCCAGGGTATTATTTTGCATACAGCTATCGTGATTGCTTCTAGAGTTACATTTTTAATGCATAAACATAAATAAAAGAATTTAAAACATTTATATAGATACAATATTAGTACTACCCACGTATAATGTGTATCCTTATTTTTCCCTCATAAATTTGGGCAAAATGTGCATATTATAAACAGCAAAATACGGTATGACTGTAAGTGTGTGTGTGAGTGTGTCTGAGAGTGTGTATTTTGCAACAGCAAATATCTTAGGTGTCTCTGGAAGAAGGTTGAAATTAGCTAAGCAATGAAATTTTATAGGCAAAACTGCTGTGAAACAAACAGAAAGTGTATGTTCCCACATTAAGTTTTTCCTAGGAGTTTTATTCTAACACTGCCATGCTAGAAGTTTTAACATACACTTATGTTAAATAATCTACCATAAAATAAAAAAAACGCTCAATATCATTGGCCATCAGGGAAATGCATCGGGCTGTAGTTTGCCTCTTCTATGTATCTGAAGACTATTCATAATCGAATTATTCTGCAACTTCACATCACAGATTTTACAGTTTTTATAACGTGCATATTGGTTGCAGATATGATATTCAACTAGTATGTCAAACTTATTTTTTCAAGCCTTACAATTCAAGTGACTTTAGGGACATAGATCTTATTATCTGAAGACTTTTTTAAAGGATGTTTTTCTGGTTGGGATTTGCTTTGGAGCCGAAGTCTTGCTTTCAAATTCACTGGGTGTTAAATGGTCATGTTTCACCATTCTTTGAGTGATTACAAATGAGTATTTTGGTATTCATGTATAATGATGAAGATAAAATAATAGTTATGAATACAAGTAAGAGGAGTGTTAAGAGAAAGAAAAGGTAGCAGGCAATAGTTCAGTGCTTTCCAATATGTGAGGAGCTTGTTCATGCAAATGAGAGAACCATTGTCTTGACTGAGCTCCAAGTTGGTGCAGGTGAAATGGGAGAACCGACCATTAATTATCAAGACATAGTTTCTACCCTCCAGGAGCACACACTGTTGGGGAACTTGTGGGACAGGACCAGTGGGCAAGAGATGAGTGGGAGAAAAATTCACCCATTCTATAAACCTTTCTCTAATTAGAGCTACCTGGGTTGAATTTTACACCTGGAGATAGGAAGCTCATTGTCCTTGGAAGTACTCAAAGAGAAATGAATGATTTCTAGTTGGGCATGTTTATTAAAGCAATGCCTCAATTAGAAGGACTAAATCCAGGATCTCATGCATAAAGTCTCAATTTACAAATTTGATTTGATATGGGAAGAGAGAAAATATCAGATTATATAGATTACACCTAGTGACTGGGTCTCGTTACTCACTGCTCATAGTATTTCAAAATATTTTTATCTATTCTTAACTTTTTCTTTATTTAGAATTCAGCAGACAACAATGATCAGTGCCCTTGCAAAGATGTTAAATAAAAAATAAAACATTTGTAAACTATCCATTCTTTCATCTCAATGTAGGGGTTAAACATAGCAATTTCATTTACAAAATAAAACAACAAAATTTCAACTACTGTTTTTTGGTGACATTTTCAAATTTGCTTTTGACTGCTTTGGAGCTCTTTTGGTTCCCAGATATTGAGTCCCTTATGAATTTAAAGATAAAAGTAATGGACCTGAAATAACTAGAGCACCTCCATTAATTAACATTACTGTATTTTATTTATTAGTTTGTCAGTCATGCCTGAAAATGTTAACTTATAAATGGAAATGATGGATATTTAAAATATATGCTACCCTACTTCACGAAAGCCATGCAAGTTTGAAGTCATGCATTTTCCTAATATTTTGATATAAATTCATCACTTTGTAAGAAATGGTATGGCGTACCAACTGGAAATACTGAAGCACTGAACAAAGCCAATAATGCACTTGTCAATCAATGCAAGGGCAAAATGGACTAAATTAGTATTATGTATCTTAGCCCTTTTAAGACTGAGCCAATTACTCTGCTACCTGTGAATTTATGACAGCAATTTTCAATTTCTTGCATAAGAAATCAAGCTGGATTTAAGATTTACACCTTCCCTTGAAAGAGTGTTTTCCTAAGAGGGGACAAATAAGAGTTCAGATCATCCAGCGTCATCTTAATGTGCCCAATCTGTGCCCACCACTATGCCAGGAATTGGAGGGACAAGATAACACCCAGTGCTCCTGCGTGCCGGGTATGCAGGATTCAGCAGAGAGGACCGGCTGGCGGGGGAACCAAGGCTCAGATATGACAGCAGCAGAAGCACAGTGTTGGGAAGAGTTGCATGTGACAAAGGAAATGGCAGAGATGTTAAAGGAGAGATGGTGTGGGCGCTGGGCTATACAGGCTGGGGGATTTTCTATAAACAAATAGTGGGGACGTAGTTACTGCTGTGACTGGGTGCAGTGGGTAAAAGAGTTTGGCAGTCTGAATGAAGACGTGTGTGAACCCGAAGGGTACATCTGGGGCACAGGCAATATTTCAGTACATGCGAAGCAAAGGAGCTGCCTTCAAGAACAAAGTGAGGGGGTATAGGAGGAGAGGGTCTCTCCTGGTAAACTGGGGCCAGTCTGTGAGAGACTCCAAATGTCAATACTTGCCATTTATTCTGGAGGACTTGGGTGCCACTGGGATTTTCTGATCAATATAATGGCCTGATCAAAGAAGGTGGTGGGAAGAATTTCCCACAAGCACCTTCACATAAGCATCACAAGCTTAGGGACAGCTGGGCCTCTTGTGAGCTCACCTCTGGTTCCCCACAAGCTCAGTATAGGCTGCCATGTGTTATCTCAACTCAGCAATCTTGGGGGGGGGTGGTGGTGTGCAGTGTGTGTGACAACATGGAAGAAGACCTCTTAGCCTGGCCATGCCTGATGCCGATCAGAGGTTTTGTCCGGGAGGAACGTTACGAGGATCTCAAAGGAACACAAAATAGCCGTCTGCTTACGGCTGGGCTGGATGTGTAAGTCAGATCTTCATCTTCAAAGGCCCTTCAGTAGGGTAAAGGCAATCTCACAGGGAATACGCAACTATGAGAGTACACGTAATGATATTTCATTTCACTTCAGTCACTCATCAAGTGTGTATGAGTGTCTACAGTGTACCAAGAACTCTTTTGGAGGCTGAGGATTCAACGGCGAACATACGAGGTGGTGCGACTGTGAATGTGGAACCCACACGGAAGCACAGGGCGAGCTGTCTGGGAACGGTTCCAGGGGGGTTAGCGAGCTCCTGAGATCTAATATATGAATTACACATGGTGCTGATAAAAGCATATGGTCCTACATTAAAAATGTATACCTAATTTCACAATTACCCTTAATAAAAGGTTCTAAGTTATAAAATTTAATCAGTGTAAGAAGAAGCAAATTACTAAAAATGAATACAGCAGTTAACCTCAGTGATCTATGGTTTACCAAGGGAAAATGTTTGGATGGTCTCACATACAGGATAAACAATTTCTTTGCATTATCACTGATGTCCTTATTATATAGTCCCGTTGAGTTCAGATGCTTTAATCAGTATTTAGAGAAAAAAGAAAAACATGATTTAGTTCTTTCCAAAAGACATGCTGCACTTTTATCTTTGTAAGAGATATAGTTCACAGTTCTGCTTAAGGGCCTTCTTCTTTTATGAAAAGTCTAATATACATGTAATTCTCCTTTTTATCCTTTATCCCTTTCCCCCGAGCAAGTGAACATAGCTGCTCAAAAGAGGTCACATCTAAAAGTTACAAGTGTTCAACGACTTAATATAGCTTTACATGAACTATCTAGTGTTGATTTTGAGATGTAAATCACACCACCACGATCTGCGTGTACCCACAATTAGTAGCAGACACGCCTTCTTCCACACAAAGAATTTATTTACCTGTCAGAGAGGGCAGCTAGTTCAATAATGAGGTCCCAATTCCTGTGCTAGCCAAGGCTGGGGCCCAAAGCATCGGTTCTCAGGTCCCTGCCACCTGCTCCACGTTCACACTGTTGAACCAGAAGGTCAAGCCATACAATGCCTCTCACGGTCACCGTTCGGTGTGCTTGAACTGGTATCCAATCACTCCTCTTCGAGGAAGGCCTAGACTGCACAGATCACTTGTGGACGGGGGGAGTGGCAGAGAGGGTCCCCATAGTTGCAAAGAGTAGTCATCTGTCTATAAGTTATCCAGAAGCTCTGTGGCACCCTCATTAGCAAAAAGTGAGAGTCAAACATTCTTTCCCTTTGATTCCTTTAATTTCTTAATGATGGACTGATTCTGAGGAAGAAGATGGAATAGATACACACGAATGGTACCCACTGAATGGTTTGAGTTATTGTCCTAGCTGGGACAATTTTTGAAAGAGACCATTAAGAAAGGGGGGTCTATTAATAGCCAAACAACTGACATGAACCAGGCTGCTCTGGGTAATGCTGGAATGGGGTCTCCTCCCTGTAATTACTGGGGCGAGATTCAAAGATGTTATTGCTAATATTCAAGTAAAAACATTATTTAGATGATTCTTTGTTCAATCTAACCTATTTCTCTTCATCTCTACATATTTTCTTATTCATTTTAATGTATGCTAAATAGTGTCTTTCCAACTATTCTAGTACACAGAGGAACTTGGTTCACTGTATCAAAATTCTCTGTGATCAATGATTCATTTGATCTCATGCTTAAAAAAATTATGTAGGTTTTTATTTTCCTATAACTTAATTTCTACTTTCCTAATCAACTGGCAGCATAGGGCTTTCCCTGTGATATGTTATGATCCTAGTGTGTGGGTTTTGAAAAACTATTTAATAAGACAGGAAATTTACCTTGAATATATTGGAATTCCTATGAAAAGCTATGAGCAAATAAAATGTATTTCCAAATTCCTATGTACTATTATTGGATGAGAACATGTTGACTTCAGAGAATCACTGAATGAGAAATACTAGGAAATAATCTAGCTTTATATTCAGAAATTGAGAAGGCTAAAGTATATTTTGACTTGTAGATACTGTTTAGGAAAGCTCACAGACCAGCACTGTAAAATGTAAGCACAGATATTCAATGCTAGAATACATTAAGGTGTCAATATGTAATTTTTACATATTTATGATAAAGTAAGTATATTTTGGAAAAATATAATTCACAAACATATATATTCCCTCCAAAAATTGAAAGTTAACTTCCAGAAAGCAAGGAGAAAGTTATTCATGATGCTCTATTATCTATGAACTTGACAAACTATATTTCAGCCCTTATATGCTGAACACATTCATATACAAACTTAAATATAATGTGAATATAATCATGTAGAGGGAGAATATATGTTTCCCAATGCATGACTGTCACTCTGGAAAAAGATATAGACGGTATAGGAAAATATCCTGGACTGCCAGGGTTCCAGATTTAGAGTATACTGTCCATCTAAAGAGCAGAAAATATAACATATTTCAATCATATTGATTTTTTTTAAAAGATGATAAACCTATGGGTTTATGGGACGAAGCTAAAAAAATACTACATCAGGATCATGTTTGGTAATTAACTTTTTACTGAAATATGTCATAGCATTAGTAACAAATAAACTAGTGATATTTTAGAATTCTTCTTACAACTATGCATAACCTTGCAATGTGTAATTTCATGTGCATAGGGTGGAATGTACATAAATGTAAAAACTGCTTATCTAGCCATTTTATTGAGATCATTATATTCACAATAAAAAAATCGTTTAAGTATCTAGCAGGTATGTGAGCCATCGTGACTGCACTTGGCGTTGCCGCTGCTCCATTATTGTGGCTGGGGGACAGGACATCAGTCAAACCGTCTTCTCCCTTAATCGTCAGTTAATGTGACTATTAACCAGATATTTTCTCCAATATGTGTTTCCATTAGCATAATTCTAGGCCCTAATTGCCTTATGCTTTTTTCATCTTTAAATATCTGACATAAAAATTGCAGTAGCAAATAGGCCTGTGTGGCTTTCTAATCTAGTTTTTTTCCAAACTTGTCCAGGATGACATTCTTTTATGTGCCTTTGAATCTCTTTTCTCCTGATTACTTCTTAAGATGTTTTTAAAAATAAAAGTAATTCATATTTATGGTGAAAATGTGAAAATTCAGTAAAGTTTAAAAATTAAAGTTACTTTTAATCCCATAAACAAGAAATAATCATTGTAAACTTCATTAACATATGTATTTGCAAATTTTATTAATTTATAAAATTAAAGCCATATTACTTTTTCACTTGCCACCATTTTTTTATAAGCATTTCTTCTGGTCTTTTATTTCTTGAAAAACTAATTCATAATAGCTACATACCAGGCGACTGTGAAAAAACATACTACAATGTTTTACCAGTTACCCTAACTTTGGGCATTTAGTTTATTTTCAATTTCTTTTGGGTACATATTTATTTAAATATATTCTATATATATTAATAAATAGGTATAAGTGTATATATTGTTGTAATACATATCTTTGTAAAACTGGTTGTTTTCTTTGAACAGATTTCTAGAGGTGGCACTGTGGGGACAAATGATGAAACTATTTTAGTGTTCCTGGTTAATTTTTTACAAATTCTTTTCCAAAAATGCTGTTTACAGTTAGTCTGACAAAAGCTCAAGTATAATATAAGGCTTTAAAAAACACTGAATTCATTATTAAGATCTAATTACACAGTCAAAGGCAAACTGGAAATTCTCAATAAATTGATTTCCTAATTGCATAGAAAATGCACATATTTAAGATCCATATAGTATACACAGATTGATTCTAAACAGATTGGAATATTGAAAAAGTCATTCTGCCCTTTATAAAACACATAGTAAATCTACTTTTTTATCTTTATTTTCCTCAACAGAACTACAAAAGCAATTTTCCTAATTATTAAAACTATACATTTATGTATAAGAGTAAATTTATTTGGTTCTGATCAATTTCAACTTAATTTACCAAGACAGAGCAAGCAGATTATTCAGTGGGTTATTGCCCTTCTTTATAATAATGCTTACAGGTGCACATTAGACATAGTGCCATTGATCGTTAAGTCCTTTATGTTTTTATAATTTTAGCATCTTAAATTTGTACCTAGATTTTGAGAGTGTAAAAACTTCATCAATCTCACCTTTTATTCAATAATAGCTCAAATATTTCTTTATTTTAATGAAGAGATAGCTATGCAATACTCCACTATATCCTCCAAGAAATAACCATGAAAAAGGTATTGCATATCTACCAAATGGGTACATTCTTTATAGGTACTAGTACTCCTATTCTAAGAGAATGTAGAAACAGAATATTTGTATGTTATTAAAAGACTGTGTATTGATATTTTTTCACTAACTCATTTTTAAAAAAATAAAAAAATGTAGAAATAGATACAGAAATACACTCAATAGACTAACAAATTAGAATCCCTTGTGCCTATACAGAGTGTCTAACTCATTTGCTATGGATATGGCTTTAGTGTCTCAAAAGATGAAAACACAACTCCACTGATGTTGAACAAGCAAGCTCAGAAAAATCAACTGTGTTAATGCTGACTGGAAATATCTGACACAATAACTAAAAAAATAATTATTCATACACCCTTGGCAGAAGAAAGAAGAGTTTCTTAGACATAACTTCCAGACATCCTCATTGTGAATGTTGAACAGTTTTGGGAAATGTGTTTTGATTTGCTAAAGGTTTTCTCAGTGCTCAAGGGGTGAATGCAGAGTGAGTCCAGGTGCATTGTGTTCTGGCTTTGAACTGAAATCATTTCTAAAGCTTAAGGATATAAAAGGCCTTGAATCGGCATGATAGTGGGGGGGAAATACATTCCATCTTATAGAATCACAGTCATGATATACACTATGAAGTAAATGATCAAACAGCCTGTTGGTTTATATCTGCATTTTACCACAAGCACACCTGAAGAAAAACCATTGATGTGACCCAATGTCATTGGTATACAATGCAGAACACTTTTTATTTTATACCAGCAAATCCAGACTTTGACTCTTTATTCTCCAAATACACACAGACACACAGACACACACACAACACACACCTTTACATAAGCATGTGCGGATAGCTATAGATTAATTAAAATGTTTTAGTTAAAAAGTTCTCTTCTAAATGTGTATCTTTATTTTCCTCTCTATTTTGGTGTTATATTGTCTTAACTTGTCTTTATACTCCTGTAAATTATATACTGTTACTCTAAAAAAAAAATTAAACTAAACCAAACATGGTATTTACCAGTGCTCTAAACAGTAAGAAAACTGCACTAATAGAGGGAATATTTTTCATTTGGAAACCACATAAAATCAGGTTCAAATTCAACCTGTTCTTTCTTAACAGCCTACCTTAATTTGAGGTTTTTAAATACCCTGTGAGTTTCAGGTTTCTTTTCCAAGATAGCATTATAATAATAATATCAACCTTACTGGGTGTGCATAACAAAAATTTGCATTGGATAAATATCAGTTTCCTTCCACTTAATCCATTTATTCCACACTGACACCAACTGTTCATTGGCTGCCAGACAGTGGCACCATTTCATTTACACATATGGATAAATAAAATGATTAATTACTCTCTATCAGCAGTGTGAATATTGGCTTTGTTTAACTCGGTTTAGAAATAGCAGCTAGAAAAAGCTAACTGATTGTTTGTAAGGAAAACCTATACTTTGTCTCACTAACATTTCATTGTCCCTGTATTTGAAAGTAAATTAACTGATCAACCGTTTCAAATGAATAGTGAATTCCTGGAAGAATTCAGCATCTTTAGGCTTTGTCAATAAACATGAGGCTTCATTATCCCAGCCAAACACCACATTGTTACTGGCCATTGTGATGCCAATGAGATTTGTATCGGCCCTTCATCAAGAAGCTAGTGTCTCTCATTTAACAAGGACAAACAGCAGGTGGACTTCTAGTGGCCTGAGCCATCTGAGGACCACGGAGTGAAGGCAGGGGCTGCACCAATTCATAGGATAAAGGCAACATGAAACACAGCAAAGCCAACTCTGAAAGCATCTGGTCTCTAACAACTCTGCTGAGTGACAACCAGCCTTGATGGTCACTTCAAGAGAAATGAGGTACTGAATTGGTTCATTGTGTTGGTTTCTCTGTTACATCTGAAAGCTTCCTAACTGATATGGTATCATTATTCTTTTTTAGATGTCCCTTAGTTCCCATATGAAATTATATTATTTATTGCTAGTTACCTATTATCTCTTTCACTAGAGTACACTCTTCTCAAGAGGGAAGGTAGTTTCTGTCTTGTTCACTTGTATCTGTTCGGCATACAGACACTCAGTAAAGGTTGACCGACCTAAGATAGTTTCCATTGGATCCACTGACTACACTGTCTTTCCAAGGAATTCATTGTCTTTACAGTTGCCAGATAGTATGATCTGCTACAGTTTTATCTGGACAAATTTGGAAAGAGGCTTTCCCTTTATAAAATTAGCATAAGCCAAGTGATTAAAAAAAAGCCCTCCTCAGATTTAGCAAAGTGCTGGGTTGTCTATAATGAACTGCATATCTCATGCCCACATGCCTGCTTTCTACAGATCATGGCTTCAACAGCTTTCCCAAACTAGGTATCATTTTTATAAAATGGGTTGCTTTTTACATCGCTGTGACATGGATGATCTCACTAGCAAGGCTCCTTCCTCTACATGTCCGAACTGCATAAGTCAAAGGTGCTGTTGGCAAGTTCTATCATAAGATCCATAGAAGACATTATTCCACAGGTCAACCTAAAAATTTCTAGGACCAGAGTGCTGTGCTCTGCAATGGCACAGTCATGCCTCCGGTGATGGTGTCAGTGGGTAAAAACTTAAAGCCCTTAAAAATGGCTAATGCTGTTGGAGAGAGTTGTATTGTCAATTATTACATCCATTCATCCACTGCGTTAGGACAGGGAAGTGAAGCCAGCGGGTCCCCCGGTTTGCTCCACTAATGTCCAGCCCACAGCAGGCTTCTTCACAGGGCCCTGTGCTACCACAGTTTCAAAAAACACATGAGTTTCCGGAAAAAGACCAGTTTTAAACTTAAAAAATGTCCCAATGTAGCCATTTTATGGGCAGGTTTATTTATAGTTTTGGACAAAAAAAATCATGTATTGATTCGTTTATCAATATTAGAGAGTGAATTTTGTTCAGACTGTTTCCTTTTTTCAGATTATCAAATCCGTATTTGCATTGTTGAAATTTTAGGAACAATAAGTTTATAGCTAGGATGAAAATTAAGCACAATCTATAACAAGAGATATAAATGAAACATTGTATTAATATACAACTTCATCAGAAATATTGTGTATTTCATGTGCCTATCATATGAGGGGGGCTTCCCCAAAACAGGAATTATCTTCTGGAGGGTGGGCCTCCCCGCTAGGTGAGTGTTCTAGGAACTCATATGTATCAGTGCACCCGCTGGCCTTGTTGTGAGAGGCTGTGTTCTGCTTCAGCAAATTTTTTTGAAGACTCAACATGTTTGCCCATTTCCTGATGGTGTTTTACGAGCCCACCTGCCCACAATGCACTGAGAGTTCAGTAGTTTTTGACCAAAAAGGGCATGGCCCCGTGCCCCACCCTCTCTATTCACCCTTTCTCTTCCTATGTGACTTTTGTTTCCCTGGATGAAAAAAAAGTCCTCAAAGGGAAACATTTTGCCAATGTGGGAGAGGTGAAATAAAAAATGGTTGAAGCACTAAAAGGCATCAAAACCTACAAGTTCAAAAACTGTTTTGAGCAGTGGAAAAAATGTCGTTAGGTATATTGCAACAAATGGTGAGTACTTTAAAGGTGACTGAAGTTTAAGCATGTAAGAATAAGTACTCAATTTTTTATAAATAAATTCTGATTTTTGGGGTCTCCCCTCATAATTGGTATATGTGGTACTGTCTCTTAACATTATTGTTTGAAGTTCTCCTATATCATCACACTAAAATTAAGGGCTGCCTAATACTCTAACCAATGAACACATCGTGATTTCTTAACTATTCTCCTTTTATTGGAGAGTTAGCTTTGTACATTTTTAATTAAATTATATCTAAACTTTTGTGTCTTTCTTTAAATTTCCTACGATTGATTTCTGCAAATTGAATTAAATAGTCAGTGGCAGTAACCATTTTTAATGGTGCTACACATATTGCTACTTTTTAAAAGAAAAACAGAGGCAGTTTTCTCTGCCTGCAGTTTATGATTGTTAAGCGGGGAGAGGGGTAACTGCACCCAAGCTAGCACCGAATATCACAAAATATGTATGTCTCAATTTTGTAGATAAAAGTGGTATATCTTTGCCCTGACTGGCGTGGCTCTGTTGGCTGGACATCGTTCTGCATAGCAGAAGGTCGCTGGTTCGATCCCTAGTCAGGGCACATGCCTGGGTTGCAGGCTCCGTCCTCTGTCGCAGCACATACAAGAGGCAACAATCATTGTTTCTCTCTCACATCGATGTTTCTCTCTCTCACTCTTTTCCACTCTCTCTAAAAATAAATAAACAAGTTTAAAAAGTGGTATATCTTCTTGTCTTAGTCTGCTTGGGCTGCTAAAACAGAATATCATAGACTTGGTGGATTACAAACTACAGAAATTTCTTTCTCACAGCTCCGGAAGCTGTAAGTCTGAAATCAGGGTGCCAGCATGGTCTGGTGCTGAGGAGATGCCTCTTCCTGGTTGAGGAGGGCCCATTCCCTCATGTCCGCACATAGCAGGCAGAGAGCTGGGGAGCTCGCAGTCCCCTGTACGAGGGCACTAAGCCCATTCGTGGGGGCCCCGCTCTCATGACCTCCCGAAGGTTCCCTTTCCCCGTGCCATCACATTGGCCGCTAGGATTTCAATCTATGAAGTTCTGGGCGAGCACACAAACATTCAATCTATCACACTTCTTTTTCTTTTAATTTTGGTTTCTTTGATTTTTATCAAGTTTAATTCATTTATCTATCTTATAAATATTTACTCTTTTCTTGGTAATGATATGTCATGTTCTTTGCACGCACCTCCATTAGAATTTTTGTATTTTTCTTTTCTTATTTATAAGCTCTCTTTCCTTATTAATCATGCTAACAGTCCAATATCCTCATTTCAAATGTCTAGCTTCTCTTTTAATACACTGTCCTCACAGCTACAGAGAACAGTGTATTAAACTGTTTTTTAAATGAAAAACTCTGTTATTCACATGTGTTGTTCAGTCTGAATAAGACTTAATCAGTTTTATTAATAAAACTGATTAGTTTTATTAATTACCTATATGACACATAGGGTAATTGATCGTATAGGGTAAACATAAGAAAGCAATTGAGGAGTGGTCTTCAATACGAAAGAGTACTTTACTGTTGCAAAATTTCTGTGGTTTATAGAAACTTTGAAAAAAAAAGGACTTAAAAATATTAACTTTAGACCAGCGTTTCCCGAATAATATAGGTTAGGATTATGCATATGGTACTCATGCATTTTCTGAATTAGAAATATACCCTAAGGATAACAATCACAATCTTGAAGTATATAAGCTCTTATTCTGGTCAATAAAGAAGAAGATTTGACTTCGGGGCTGGGCACACAATGCAGTATGCGTATGATGTATCAAAGAATTGTACACTTGAAACCTATTTCATCTTATTAATCACTGTTGTCCCAACAACTTAGTTAAAAAAATCTTTCCCCCACCCTTACCCCAGAAAAGAAAAAGGGTTTTATAGCTCATCTAATGCAAAAGCCATATTTAATATAAAAGCTGAAGGCTAGAGGCACTTTATTCCCCCCATGTCACCCTAACTTAGTTGCAGAGTCACAGCTAGAATGAAGGGCTTTAGAAACACACCGAGTACAGTATTCTTTTCCCAAAACGATATGTACCAAAGACACATACAGGCCTTGTATTCTTTGAAGATTTTCTACCATAATTATCTTAGGACCCATAATATTATAATAACATCTGACTAAAATACCAAACCCTAATGGTACATTATTTATTATGAAAGTAATTTTCAACATTACTTTTATTTATAAACTTCACACATTAAAGATCTAATGTTTGCATAAATCCTATAATATGCCTATTTTAAATTCAAAACAGAAAACTGATTAAGTCTTATTCAGACTGAACAACACATGTGAATAACACAGTCTTTCATTTAAAAAACAAACATAATGGCGTACCCTTCTACTTAGCATTATCCTTTAGTTATTTATACCCGAATAAATATAACTGGCAACGACAGTATTCCAAAGATGGCTTTCCTCTGCTGTCTGCCCCAGTAGTGATGCTTTCCATGGTGATTACAAGGGTAATCTCAGGCATAATTGTACATTTTAAGGCTAAACATGCCTCGGGAAGAAACTTTAAAAATAATGGATTAGCTTATTTTAATGATTTTACATGTTATATCCCCCCGGGCTAAGTACCCTATGCTGGCATAAACAGGATGAAAAGCCACACTATAGAACATCAATAAAAAGAGCAAATGGAATTCAATATTTGCTTTTTGTATCCTGGTCTTTCAACTATTATGGCTGATACGGTTTTATTGCAAGCCTTTGAATTAATGAAGAGAATATACTGGTAAATAGAAAGGCATTTCACGTCATACCAAGGGAAATGGAGCTGCGATAGAAAAATATACCCCAAAATAAACATAAAAATTTTATGAGTTTTCTAAAATAAATTCCCCCCTCCCTAAACTAATATGATTTAAACCTTTCGAAGTGCTAGAAAATCTCCAGTTTTTCAGAAATGCAAATATTTTAGGTCTTGTAATTTAAACAATTTTACTACAGAACTCAAAAAAAATTCTGTGAATGGAGACACTGATGGATAGGATGTAGCTGAGAAATTGTTGTAAAGTTGCTCCCTTCTACAGGAAATTCACTTTCTTCAGTTCAAATCAGCTAACACTTAACTCAGCTTTGGTTTTCAGCAATGAATGCCATTAGACAACAATATCTATTTAATGTGTATTTTTCAAAAAAAGCAAAATATAGGTATATGCTGACTGACATGAGATTATATGAAGTTCTAGTCTTTCTATGTACTTATTCTCTATAGCTTGTTATACCAACAAACTTTTTGATTTGTATCCAGTAATTTATACAATGTTGTCTAATTTCAGGAAGAAAAAAAGCTCAGACACAAAACCTAAACTTTTGAAATAGTTTATATAAATGCAAATTTGAAGAATTTTATAGTTTGAAATACACAGAATATGTGTATATATTTGTTTGAAGTGCATATGTTTAAAATCCATCATAATATATGTATGTGACACTGAATAACTTTAGGTTGAAGAAATTCCTGGAGAAAATTCTTACATCCTCCCCATCAACAGCGACCAATGGTGGCCTTGCGTGTTTCAGATGCTTTACATAAACAACAGGGACTCTGTCAACTACCCTGAGAGGGAAGTAGCATCACCTCCATTTTACCTGGTAGGGAACTGAAGTGACTCACCATCGAGCTAGACAGTTCCAAAGAAAGTTGGCGTTTAAACCCCGATCTCAGTGACCTGAAATCTGGTGCCCTCTCTACTAGGCCTCCTCCTAAACCATGACTTCTTACTTAGAAACAACTACCTTACTATTAAATCTTCAACACAGTCATGGGTTAATGTGCCAGTACCAGTGATGGCTAATATCACAGCTGATTCCTAACTCTAAAAACCATGCCATCAGCGGCCACAGCACTACGAGCTACCCTAATATTTTGCAAAAACATTTTAACTCCTTTTGGAGAAAGGACAGTGCAAGAATGTGAAACTCTATCATTCCTAGATTCATTGAGACCTAATCACAACTTCTTTCCGATCGTCCTGCAATGCTCTAAGCCCTGGGGATGGCATGGCTTATAGTAAATCCCATGCAGTTGGAAACATTTTGTTTTACATTAGGTAAAAAGATAACCTGGCTCCTTTATTTCTTCCATACACATACTTACTTGCTCTCTCCCTTTTGAAGATCATTGGTTTCTGCCAGATTTATAGTACTTTGTTTGAAAATCATTTAATATATGATGAAATGTAACTTTTACTAAATTGAAGTAAAATAGTTTTATGGAGAACTGAGACACATTCTCCTATGAACTACTGTTATAAATAAAAATTTACCTTATCAGCATTCACAAGTATTGGCTTTAATACATTTAAAAGGAGCTAAGAATGAACTCTTTAGAAGTGAATTATTTAATTTGTTCCCCTCCATATTCTCTAAAACACTTCTTAGATGGCATTCAGATTCTACTCAGAAAAATATAATAAATAAAATATGATTAACATAATATTTATTTTCTTTTTATATACTCTAAATCAATTCAAATATATTCAAATCAAATGTATTCTTTGCTTAGAGAAATCTTCTGATAGCTCTATACTCTACACTCTTCAGATATAATATAATAGAATACCTGTAACAGACAGTTTTGGTTTTGACATTTTTTTTTTTGAGAAGAGTAATCTTTTAGAATCTTTCTTAAAAATAGGAGAAATTGTCTGAGTATCTGGAAACTGAATGCTGGTTAATAATTTAACTCCTTCTTTTCTCATCATGACACCGAAGCTGGAAGAGCCTGCACAAGCCTAAGCGTGACAGGACAGGTATCGATCTCTGCCTTTTTTTTTTTTTTTTTGGTAGGCTTAGTAAGAGCACGTGGTTCCAGGTCCTTTAAACCATTCGAACATCGGTAGTGAAAAGAAGGCAATTGGAACACTGAAAAATGAACTTTAGTGGATTTGAAAGCTGCTTTACTCAGATGCAAAAGTGAAGGAAGAGAAATCAATATTATGTTCTCTGTCGGGTCCCAAAGTGAAGCCTGGTGCAAAGAATCCCGTTTATTTCAGCAGGTATGGTGATAATAATACTGTTTTTGGATCCCTTCTAATTTTTTTCTTGCTCACTCTGTCACAGGGTACACACATACTGACCACAATCCTTCCATTGTTAGTGGAAATAATTTATCCAAACCATGTATATTTTTGTGAGGCACAATGCCTGTCGCAGAAGTCGCTTGCCCTGCTCTCTCATGATGACACTGATCTTAATTTAGATTTCCAAGAATCCACTGGGAATTTCAAATTAAATAGCTAGAGGTGACCTTTAAAGTCTCTTTCTGAGACAGCTTAGCAAGTTCTGTGGGAATCATTACTCCCTCCTTCCTTCCTCCTTTTTGCCTTTCAGTTTTTGATGTGTTGGTTGAAAAAAATCAATCATTTTGTCACTCAAGAAGTGATCATACATTTCTAACAGAAGAGAAAATAAGGGCATGAGAAAAGATGACTTTTTACTTTAAATAATGGTAACTAATGCTTATCAAGGAAGGTTTGTTCTCCTCAGAATTAAAGTGATCATATATAATAGGAATTTAGCATTTTGCTTTCCATCCAAACCAAGACTGCTTGCTCAGGCGCCTTTGAGAAGCAGCACAAGATTACTTACGCTATTAGATCTGTCAGCATAAATCTTTCCCACTGGCAATGGGAACTTTTTATTTATTTATCTGGCTATCTATTTATTTATTTATTTTATAAAAATAAAACCTCTCATATGCCAGGAGAATGAATGCTACTAAGTTAATACAATTAAAGACAATGGGACTTTTTATCCACTATTATGAATTAGTCTTTGCACAGTGCAGCATCCACAAGACAGCAAACTATATTTTAGCCTTTACCCATTTGGGCAAAGGCACACTTATTACCATCACTCATTTAGAATCTAATTCAATCATCTGGGCAATAGATTTTAATGGGTTCTGCTACTGCTTGATGTGCCCCAGGGGAAGAAGGATTGTGTTTGGTTATTCTCCCTGCATCAAGGGGACAGTGTTGGTTTTACCCACACGAAAGTATGCTTGCCCTGCACGCTTACTGTGCAAAACAGGGTGAGGTGAATCGGTAATAGACACTCACTTTAGGGAGGCCCTCCATCTTTACTTGATAGTCAATTCATAGAAACTGGAAATTATACAGCTTTATAGTCTGACACCAATGTCTAGACACAGGTGTGATGGCCCAGCAGAAAGCTGTAGAACATGTAAATAAAGAAAATTTTTCTTGTGCCCTTAATTGCATGCATACTTCTACATTTCAACCCCAACACCTGGGGGTGTAGTCTCAAATATGTCCTATTAATTAAAAATTTTATCATAAATTATATTTCCCAAAGCTATTATCTAAAGCAAAAGTCTAGAAACTATTTTGTACAGATAATCTCAAAACTTAAGATTTTCTAGAAGCAGAATTGCTATATATATATATAAGCCCACAATGGAGTAACAATATTAATTCACCACATTATATTTGCATGACAATTGAAATGTCATCACATTAATTCATATGACATCCTACATAGCATTATCCGCATTTTTAAGATCAAAATCAGTAACACCCTTTGTTCCAGGTCACAGAGCTAGTTAGTGGTGGTGTTAGGACTGTAGGTTCCACAGTTGGGATTCTTTCCACTTTATCTTCTTAAAAAATCAAAACACTCATTGATTCTTCATCGGTAAGGAGGTAATGTATTTGTAGCTCCTAAGTGTCCTATGTTATTACTCCCAAATACAGGCATTTTGGGCCATCTCTCTATTCATGCACTTGTTACACTTCATAACATCCCTCAGAACAGATTCTTGCCCTTGTCGTGGATGACTCCAAGACTCCAAACTGTGGCCCCTGCATCCTTTCCCATCTCCACTGCTGGGACGTCTGCTTCCATCCCATTTCAGCAGCCTACTGGAGTCCACTGTTATCTCTGACTGTAACCCTCATGTTCCTACCTCCCTTAGAAACTTAATCATGTAACTGATCAGAGGCAAATGAGCACCGTGTTACTTGTGTGGGCTCTGGAATCTAATCCCTGGTCTTCAACCTCATTCCAGTTCTATAGTCTACCATTTGAGCAAGTTTTTATATCATGATAAGAATATATACTTAAAAGAGCTGTTAAGATTAAATGAGTAAACACGTGTGAAGAACCAAAAAGTCTGGCATCATCAAGTTAGTGGTTAATAAATAGCATTTTACTAAGCCCTTCAACCTTTGACCCTTCATTCTCTCCAGTCTTCATCAGTGTGTATACTCAGGGAAATCCCTGAGAATTTGTTGAGTTCAAAGCTCAAAAATGTGACTCTGGATTTGCAAGAGAAGGAGAAAACATCTTTGTGGAAACCTACCACGTAAGTTCTACGGGGGCTGTTCGATAACCTAACAAGATATATGGATGGAGGCACGGGTGGTAGAGTTTACATATCTCATGGTAGTGGAGAAGCCCTGCATAGCCATTGGATTCTGAGTAACACGAGAAAACTGGGAACACTGTGACTCAGAAAACATAACCAGGGGTGAGTTGTCCTAAAGTGGATTTCCACAGAAGCATCATGGATGGGAAATTTCTGGGAAGATTTGTGGATGTGGAATTCCCTAGATAAAAAACTTCAGTATCTAAGCAGATGTAGGTGAAAGTCTGGTAAGGGACCCAGAGAGAGCAAATCCTGCCTCTTAGTTCATTACGTCTCTGACGGGGACCAGGGAAACAATATCCTGGGATATTAACAGCTGCTCCTTGACACGGCCCCGTGCATTTGGGGAACGCTATACAGGCTCCACTTCTTGGAGAATCACAGGTGCATTAACAATAGAAGTTGTTTCTTAGAATTCCTGCTGCAAACCAGTGGGTTTAACTTTGTTGAATGCTGGTTCTCCTGTTCTTAACTTTTATTTATCTTCTTTTTATTTTACCTACACCTAAATCCAGGAGATCAGATCTAAGATTTTCATTGTGGAGAGAATAAAGAAAGTGACATAAGACCACGGCAAAGATATCAGCAGAATGAACAATTCCAGGAACTTCAATTTTGCAAAGATCATTTGGATTTAGTGGTTCATGTGCATAATGGAAAAACACTGGGTTCCCACATTCTAAGAACGAACTCTTCACCCAAATGACTAGGGGATGAGCCCCCTTCGTTGCTCCAACTCACTTTATTCATCTGTATAGTAGAGATAATAGTGCTGGTCTAACTCAAAGATTCGTCATAAGGAAGAAATAAAGGCTGCTGGCGAGAAGAAGAACTCTCTCTTGAAAATATGACCAGAGTCCTAGATTTTCATTGAAATCTTATCTCTGTAAACAATGTGTCAGTCTTAAATTTGTCACCTTACGTAGAAAAATAAGTAGTGCTCTAAATACAAGAACCGTATCCTAAAATGTTCCTCTTGGCAAGTCAATGCTTTGTCTTATTAATGATATTTTGAAAGATAAAGATATTCATTTTTTTGGTACTTTTTAAAAAGCCCAGAGGAGAAACAAGGTGTTAGACTTAAAGCGGCCCAACTTTCACATGTTTCCTGATGAGCATACACTGCTAAATACCTCTGCTTTCCAGGTGGAAAATGTTTCCAGATAGTTCTTTTATTTCTCTACAAGACAAGAAAGGCACCTTTTCTCTACATATCACATATGTCAGAACCTATAGAAAGATATTAAAAGACACTACATTTAAAAATGCAAAATGCTTTCTAATATCACTTCAAACCTACATAGAAGGAGTCATGTGTACAGTTTCCAGAGAATGCAAACAAAGAACAGAGTTCATTTAGTCAATATTGTATTCATGTTTAATATTCGATGACTTTATATATACATTTAGGTCAATATCATGTTGCAATTGCTTATAAATATATTCAGATTCTGCATCATGCTTTTCCTTTCTTCTCACAAACCTTGTGGTCTGTGTACAGGTGAAGGGCCTGAGGGTTAACACCTCAAGCAATCTGATAAAATGACATTCCTCCATTGTAAAGTTCATGCTTAGAATTTTGATGAGGGTGAACTTTTCTCAAACAATAATATTTACCACCATTTTGACAAGCTCACCCAACTGAAATGGACAGAACTCTTAAGCCTCTTTGAAAACAGATTTAACGGTTTTGCTTCTAGTACATTCTGCCCCCAACAGTCCATTCTACAAGTAGAGTCAGAAGGCTTCTTCTGGCAGGGAAGACCAGGGCACTCCTCACCCACAGCCCGCGGAGAGCTTCCCACCTCACTCAGAGCATGCGCTTTCTTAGGAGGCAACCGTGTGAGGAGGAGTGAAGAATGGATGACCTAAGGGAGCCACTCAGCGGAAGAAATGCGCAGAATAAAGCTTCGTCATCTGTTTAATAGTCCAGCCAGTTTCTGAACTTGAGTTACAGTGGAATAACCTGAATGTTGAGATGCTAGATTTCACTTGTATTTTAATCCTGAGAAACATGTTTGTATGAGAGCCCAAAACATACACTTTCTACTGTTATCTACTATGCTGTGTCCATTAATTGATTAATGTTCTACCCCCAAAGGCAGCCCCTCTGGGTTTTTCTGCCTGTTCCCAGGTCTGGCTGTCACTCAGGCAATTCTAGGCAAGTTCCTCGGGGCCTCTCCGTTTGCTACTCCCAGTTCTTTTCCTTCAGGCAAGGGTCGCTCACTCCCCCTCCTCTTTCTGTAGGGCTCTGCTCAAATATCCAGTTACCTTAGCTGACTCTTCTCTATACAATAGCACCCCTCCCTCCTCTCCCCCGCCTTGCTCTTCTTCATTGTTCTTCATGCTTCCTCATTTTCTTTCTCCTCCTACTAGGTGTGAACTTCATGAAGGCGGAGGCTTTATTAACTTTGTTTACTGCTGAATCTCAAGCCCCTAGAAGTTTACGGAATAAAAGTGTCACTTGGGTGAATATACACGAATAAACAAGTGATCTCATATCTGCATGTGAACTTGAACATGCAGACAGAGTACAGAAGGCACAACGGTCCCCAGCTGGGTCCAAACCCAACCCTTTTACGAGCACCTGAGACTAAATGTAAAAATAAACCCAAGGAGTGAGAAGCAGGCCTGGTGGGAGTAGGTCCACTCAGGTTTCGTCTCAGAGATTGTAAGTGCACCTCCTAGCTCTTAGAACCAGGTGTGTCTCTAGGCAGTCTAGCCTCGAGAGCTCTGGGATTATCCTTCTCTTGAGGTGGACTAGTCAAGGGACAACACGTCTAGGTCACTGTGGAATCTGTGACCACTGTCCCCTCATGATGGTTGACCTAACTCATCCTGAGCATGTTCTAGCTATAATGAACAAGTATTATAAAATCTCCGAATTTCAAAGCTAAAATGAATTTTTACATAGTCGAGCCAATACTCCTTATAAATGAGGAAAAAAACTGAGTGACATTTTAAAAAATTCAAACGTTTGCATGCAAGGTTTGGGGAAATTATTTTCCAAGAAATAATTTTAGATTAGAAAGAAATAAGAATTGAGTCATTTCTTCCAAGAGATACTATGTAATATTTACATAAATTCTGGGTAAAGCTTAAAAATTTACACAAGAATAAAGCGATATTTGTTATTTGATTGTTATTTGATACCCATGTTATATTGAGTCCTGTGGTCTGAATTAAATTAACAAAAGGTGACAGATGAAAGAAAACAAGGGTAGGAGGTAAGTGACACCCCAGGTGGTGACCAGGACATGGTGGTGTCTTAGTTCATTCTGGCTGCTAAAAAACACACACAAACAAAACCAAAGACAATATGTCTTAAAAATAACATAAATTTATTTCTCACAATTCTAGAGGCTGGAAGTCTGAGATCAGGGTGACTCTGTGGTTGTGGGAGAAACCTCTTTCCCGTCACAGGCCTTGCATTTTATTCTCCCAGGGTGATAGGGGTGAGAGAGTTCTGGGGTCTCTTTTATAAGGGCACTAATCCCATTGATGAGAGCTCCACCCCCCTGACCTCAGCATCTCCCAAAGTCCCCACTTTCTAGTATCTACCACCACATTGGGGGTTAGGGTTTTAACATATGAATTTTGGGGAGCCAGACACAAACACTCCAGCCAAAGCAGGTGGTTTCAAGGTCTGCACAGAGGGTCACTGAGATGGGTCCTTACTGAAGAGTAATGGCCTCCCTCCTCACTATAAGCCACTAATATCTAAACACGCTTCCGTAAGTTGTGCCCACTTGTACCAGACTGCATATGTTCTGACCAAGAACCAACAGCTGAGGACTAGAGAGACACAGTTCTAATTTTAAAGTCTAGAGTTTTTGTTTGTTTGTTTTTTGCTTTTTGTTTCTCTTTTCTTTTCCCTCAGGCAGAGGACTCAGGTGACCTGCTCCCTTCCTTTCGGGCATGGTCTGGCTTCTTAGCACTCACTTTGGATTTGATCCAATGCGGAGCACAGATATCTGCCGGACATCCCCTCTCAACTTGACTCCTGGCCTTTCTGCCTCCTGGCTTCCCTGTTCTTCACTGCCCATTTCCCCCTGTGACAGTGGACAACGTTCACTATTTGTGACCAGGCTCTAGTCTTAGCATATTACAGGTGCCTTTATGAAAAAAATATTATATTTAATTTTTTCAGGATAATAAGGATATTGAAATAGGCTATGATTAGAAAAATGTCAGCATAAAAACTGAAGCAAAAAATTAAGATACGAAGTAAGAAATATAAATGGGAAATAAACTCCATTAATGAGATCTTGGAAAGCAGCTAACTTTTATGCTAGGCAGTGTTTTGTTTAAATAATTACAGATGTCAACAAAGAAATGAGCTGCCACAATTGCAGTCTATGTGTTTCTTAACTTTGTTCTGCAGCAAATAAACAATCACGGTGTAAGAAAACAAGCCAAAGGACAACGAAGTTAACCACCCAGAGACTCTGCCTCTGTGCCATGCGGACACTGCGTGGGTGCCTTCCATCCCAGCACTGGCAGTCTCCTCAGTCTTGATACCAAGTGTGGGTTAGCCATCAATCTTAGTCCTACATTTAAACCTCATTAAAAATCTGTTTGCCGTTCCTCTCCAAGATTAATCACACAAGTCCAACATAATAGCTTTGCCAATTTAAATGCTCCTGCTTTAACGTTTCATTTCAAGTGTACTGTAATTATATTGTATTGCTTCTGGCCAAGTTAGAAAACACATTCAAATAATAATCTTATTTTTGGTATATGGTACACTAATATGGCTATTCTTCATGTTAATTATGCACAAAACTTTAAAATATATTTCTAAGGGAATTTATCTATTCCTTAAATTGTACAGTTATATAAATACCCACAAAGGGACTAATAATTTATGCTTTGGCTGTTTCGGCTTTTCGTACAATCACTTTTCTATCTCATACTTGTGTTTTTAGTAATAAATTGACACAAGGACCTCCGTCATTGGCTTGCTCAAGTTTATAAACAGGTGCATGGTTCCCAGTTATGTGTTTTGAGGAATCACTTGTGGTTCCTCAATCCCAGTAAGTTAGAGAGGAAAGCACATCCCAGCATCATTCTCCACTCTCCTGATTTCTGACTTACTCTTCACCAGGATTAATTCAGAGCACAAAGCTCTTGCCACGTTTGTACTAGATACTCAAGGAAGCATGTATGGATGTTCAGAAATACTTTTTTCCCTTTGTCATGCAAAGAGTAAACACTGACTCAATTTCCTTTTTGTTGCTGGTCTTTATTTTTTTATATGAATTGGAAAGCACTGGGCAAAGGAGGCAGGTGTTTATGAATTACAGGTGCAGCGAGGCTTTGGTACCAAGCAAGTGTTCCTAATATATATGATTTCATATGTAAATGAGAGGCAGATTTTCAGTTTTCTTTTCCATTCTCATCTGATTCGTGAGGCAAGCTCTACAGAGATTGCCCAAACTGGTGTTGGTTTAGAAGCCATTTTAATTAATTATTTTAACTTAACTTTTCTTAACTAGTGGTGACAACTAAAATTCACTTTTGATGTTACAGCTAAGTAAATGATTAAGGAACTAAATTGTAAACATGTTGAATTTTTCATTCATTCAGTCATTCATCAGATATTTATTGATTCCCTACAATATGCCTAGGTCCCTATAGGCATTGGGAAATTGAACTCAGCAGTTAACCAAACAATAAAAAAATTCCTTCAGTTATACTTGAGAAGATGATAAAAATGAAAACAGGATACATAACATCAAAGACTCAGTTCTAAATACAGTAGTGGGAGGTCTTTACTGAGCAGGTGATGAGAGCAATCAGGTGACAAAATGGGAGCAGAGAACCTCAGGCAGCCGGAAGAGCATCTTCAATGTCCTGGAGGGGACGGGAGACGGCAACCCGAGAGCAAGGCACCTGCAGCCCAGGGAGGGGTGGAGCATCAGAGGATGAGTTCAGTCACTGTAGAGACTTTGAAATTTACCCTGTGTATCCCGAAAAGCCACAGGAATTATTTGAACTAGGGAGTGAAATGCTGGCTGATGCTTTTAAAGATCATGCTGACTCTTGTTGAGAACAGACTGTCGGGGAACTCGACCTGAAAAGGCCAGTGACGGGGTCAAGGCGACTGTTCAGGTTCAACGGGGCAGTGAACCAGGCAGGCCATGAGGTGCTGAAAGGCATTTGCTCCTGGCTAGATCATGAAAGGAAGGTGATGGGCTGGCTATTGGGTAGAGTAAGGAGTTTAAGGGATAAAAATGGCCGAGACTGAGGCAGACAGTTTATCAACTAAAATTCTAGGAATATTTAATCATGAGTTTGATGTAGATGTTCAGTCATTTTGACAATATTTACTAACAATTCCTAACAACCTGAAAGAGGTATTCATTTTTTAGTTAAGTTGAGTAGAGGTGAGATCCCCAAGTGATCTCTCCTTGCTTACTTTGTTATCCCTAGCTGAAAAGATAGTTCTCCCTTCTCACCTCCAAAATGCCTATTTTAGACTTCATAATCATTGTAACTCTTTGGCTTCTTCCTGAGAACATTTTTCTTAAATAATTATGTTAAAATTACTACCACCATTCTATAATTTCACAGTTATTATTCGCAGTGTTATTATTCTGCATCACTTTTCCCATCAAGCTATATAACAAATTTTATGAAAAGACTCAGTCTTTCATTACACATACTCATTCAGAGTTTTTCTTGGAACAGTACAAAGTATCCACAGCTAGGCTGTTCTTTGTTTGCATTCTCCTCCAGTCTGTGTTGTTGCTTTCACAAAGTGAGTACAGTTAATGGGATGCTCTCCATTGCTGTGGAGGGAGATGCATGTTTCAGCGAATGGTAAAAATCCGAAACATAATAAATGCAGCAACTGTGCACCTGGTTATCCTCACGTGATCTGTGTCCCAATTTTGAAATGTGAGGATTAAGCAGACAGACAAAAGTGAGACAGCTTTCCAGTCACCTTTATTTTTGCAGAACTGACTTGAGTGAAGTTCACCTTTGACTGTGCGGTTCCTGATTTGCAATTATTTCGGCAGCAGCTCCTGAAAAGCTCATAGTTATTACACAACATCTGCTTCTCCTTCCAAAATTGTTCAGACCCTGAAAATATTAAAACCAATTAAGGCCATTAAATAAATTTAGCAGGCTGGGCTGGTTTAGCCTCTCCAAAAATACTGGCAAGAAGATGACCAAATCCATCTGGAGTTTGTTGTTATTTCTTGGAATTTCATTATAAAAATGCGAGTGCTGCCACAGCTTACGGTAGCTTACTCACAGCAAAATGAGGCTGAAGTCGGTACAACTTCAGTCCACAAGTGCAGATGGTCGCTTTGTGATAAGCATTCCCAGACTTCATGGAAACGGACTCGGGGTACCATTAAAGATTGATTATGGAATTTTTTTCTTTCCTAATTTAAAAATAAAAGTTTAAAAAAAGAGACTGTTTGAGGTATGTATAGCTATATGCCTCATTTGGAAGAGCTACTGATTACCTTTGAGCTCTAGACCTTTTGTCAGTATCCTGACCCTCAAC